>PISX010009029.1:0-78172 GCA_004024625.1 Mellivora capensis
TTTCTTTCTTTCTTTCTTTTTTTTTTTTTTTTAGATTTCATTTATTTTGGAGAGAGAGAGAACAGGAGCAGGGAGAGAGGGAGAGAAAAAGAGAATCCCAAAGCAGACTCCCTGCTGAGCAGGGAGCCTGACGTGGGTCTTGATCTCAGGACCCTGAGATGACAACCTGACCCAAAATCGAGAGTTAGACTTAACTCACTGAGCCACCCGGGCGCCCTGAGACCTACCTTAACACATGTCTGGGTGTACAATAAGCTGGTGTTGACGACAGCTACGGCGGACCTCGGGAACTTCATCTCCTGGCTTACTGGAAACTTGAAGTCTGCTGATTAGCAGCTACCTTTCCTGCCCTCCCCCAGCCCTTGGCAACCACTATTCCACTCACTGATTCTGTGAATTTGACTGCTTTAGATTCCCCATGGAAGTGGAATAATACAATAATTTTCCTCTTGTGGCTGCCTTATTTCACTTGGCCTGATATCCTCAGGGTTCATCCTTACTGTCACATAGGACAGGGTTTTTGTTTTGAAGGCTGAGTGATATCCCATCGTATCGATAGATCCCGTTTTGCTCACCCACTGGCCTCTTGATGGACCATGAGCTTGTTTCCACATCTCGGCTGTTGCCAGTAAAGCTGCTCTGGGCATGCGAGTGCGCAAGGCAGAAACGCAGGTGCTAGCTGGGGAACCCCATCTTCATCTGTCTAGGGGAGCCTGAAGCCTAGAGGCTGCCTGTGTTTTTAGAGTCCTCCCCCCCGTCCCCGGTGTTTTGTGCAAGGCGGAATGAGGCAAAGGGACGGATCACAGAATGGCAGGGAGGGCAAACGGTTGCTGTGTTCATCGAGGGTTGTTGGCATCATAAGAAGGACTTGTGCCTAATGGATAATTGGGGTTGGGGGAGAGAAGAATGGTTCACGTGGGATCTGAGAGGCGCCGATTGGGAAGAGGGGGAGGTTGGGAGAGACACGGAGGTCACTGGAGCCAACGACACTGGAAAGACGGGAGGAATGGAGATGATGAGTAAGAAGGAGCTCGCTTCCTGGGGCTTCTGGGGGAGCTTGAGGCCCCATGGAGTGTAGGATGTGAGTCTCCTGCTTGTTCCCCCACCAATGTTCAGGGAAATCTAAATTTCTCTGTAATCCTTCATGCGATCACACTTGCTTTTTTTGGAAGGTGCAAAGAAGTGAGTGGATGAAAACAGCATTCCCATCGAATCAGTCACCTTGGGATCACACTTATATCGCTAGTGACCAGCCTTGCAGCCAAGGGCACAGCTCTTTCTCTCAGGGATGTGGAGTCTGGAGTACCATACCACATACCCCCAGTCAGTGGCTGCTGAATGAGCAGAATCCGCAAGGTCTATAAAAGCAAGAGGCTTGTGAGTGTTTCCTTCAGCTCTCCCCTGCAACCCGCCCTCCCTACCCCCAGCCTCCCCCCAGGAACATAGATGGTTTTAAGATCAACTGGGGCTTTGGGCAAAGGTTCAGCTGGTTTTGTTTGTTCCTCTCTGATCTGCTCTGACTGTCCCTGGTCAGGATCGCAGCCAGCTTGGAACAAACACAATCTAAATAGGAAAACAGGAGAATAAAATAACAGCAATGTGTACCTCTAAAACCCTGTCTAGTGCTGATAGGGCCGACGAGATCAGAGAAAATTGTATTTAAGCAATAAGAAGGCTTTGTTCACGTCTTAGACGTCTCTGACCGTGAATGTTTTAGATGCAGAGATAAGCCCTTGCCCCCCTCCTCTCCTCCCCAGCCCCCGGCACTCCAGAGATGCACTCCACCCCACTCTGCTGGGGACAGGCAGCTCAGAATACAGGGGAAAGAATTCCAGAACGATACAGGTCCAGTTGCTGGCCTGGATTTCAAATGCCATAGAGAGTTTATGCAAAGTCTCGCACTGTTGTCCAATGTAACATGATCCACTGGCAGATCGGCCTGAGCTCCATCCCAGTTGTTTTGTAGAAAAATAAATAAACTGGAACACATCTTCCAGCCTAATAAAGTGGCTGCTTTGCCCATAGTTTCCTATTAGTCTCTATTAGGCTTCTAGAGCTTTGAATAGCAGAAGCTGTCACCTGCTTCTGGCCAATGAGATGGTTGAATCTTGGCCCCTTCTTCTGCTTAAGGGGTTACCTGTGATATTCAGGAAACTCACACCGTGTGCCCAGAACCCACTGGTTTCTCGGGGAAGAGGTGGGGGATTTTGGGATTTGGGCAATAAACAGGTTTCAGTACTTTTCAGTGTTCTTCATGTAGTCAAGCTCTTTTCTTAAAGGAAACATTACATGGCAGCTGGGTATCTAAGACAGGTGAGTGGAGATGCTGTAGGTAAAGCAGTAGAGAGAAGGAAGCAGATCTCACAGCCTGACCCACAACGGACACCTCCACGGAACCCTGTGAATCCCTCAAAACCTATGACCTAATCTGACATTCAGATGTCAAAGGTAAACCAGGCTCCCCTTCAATGAGGCTGGCATGCCACCGCAGAACTTTTGGGGTGACTGATCTGTGATTCTCCAAAGCTGACTAAGCAAATCATCTTCCTCTGTTTGGGGTTTCGAGAATGAATTGATGAAGATATTAACAGTAAGGGACACCAGGTGAAGCATACGTACAGGACTCCATATTACCTTTGCAACTTTTCTGTAAATATAAAATCACCCCAGTACCAAAAAAAAGCTCATTAAAGAAAAAGCACTGAGATTGCAGTTGTAGATTACAACATAGGCATCACTTACTTTGCCTTGAGTTTGACTAATGAAATTGATATATGACTTTTCCACTCTGTGTTTCAATTGCACTCATCTATAGGAATCTCTGGGGGATATATGGTCTTGCTTTGTGTGATTTTTATAAATGAAATCATATTGTACCTGTCCATTTATACCTGGTTCCTTTTTCTGTCTTGTTTTTCCTCAGTGTTATGCTTTTGTAATCTCTTCATCGAGGTCTTGAACTCGGGAGTAAGGCTTCTGTTTTCAGTGGCCAGGACGCATTCTGGACCTGACATTAAATATTTCTAGTGTTATCCCTATAGATGAATCTTTAATTCAGGCCTTGTAAGAGTCTTTTGCTCTATAGAAAAATCTGTCACGTGAATATTTCTTACCTGATGTATCCCTCCCCCAACAGATGAACACGTAAGCTATTCCCAATTTTTTGCTACTACAAATATTGCTGGAATAAGTATCCTTGATTCTTGTATATATATATTTTTCTCCTCTTTTAAAATTTGTTTTACATGTACATGTGTTTATTATGATTGATACTAGATTATCTTTTTGGTTGTTTTTTTTTAATAGCTTTCAAGAGCCTTAGAGTTCACTAGGTCAGCCTTTCTCGGATGAGTGTAGGGAGACCTGCCGGGGTATAGGATATAGGGAGACCCAGATCCACAGGGGAGTGTTGCAAGAGGGGGCACATTCAACGTCAGAGGAAAAACACGAACACCGGATGGCCTTCTGCGGAAGGTTGGACCAATCTCAAGAACAAGCCAGTTGCTCCTGGCCTTTTCCATTGTAGAACTTTTCTGTTTTCTGCTATACGGTTTACAGTTGTGCGTGCTGGTGTGGTACCTCTATGGGTATCTGTGCTCACCGTTCCCTGCAAGCTCCTCGCATCTGTCGCATCCCACAGTGCTCCACAAAACGCTGTCTCCCAACAATAGGACTTGAATAAGTGAATGAAATGAGGGACAAAATAACATTTGGATACACAGCAGGCACGCATATACCCAGTGCGCGTGCATGTGTGTGCGCGCGCACGCACGCACGCACACACACACAGGCACATTCTGTCTCTGGGGGATATGCCCATCCTGTCTGAGTCTTTTCTCTGGCCTTAATACAGCTCTGAGCACAATGTACAGATCTGTGCTAAAATGGTCTGCTTGCAGTTCACCACTCGGTGAGATCCCACCCCCTTATCCTGCCTTTTCTGCCACCTTCCCTAAGCTCTAAGAGTACCAGGCAGCTTAGCACATCCTAGACTTCTCCGTTCCCCTGAGCCTTTGCTCCTGCTCCCTGCACCTACACTGCCCTTCCCCTGTGTCCGCTCTGTTCTTCAGGACCCAGCTCGGAGGTCACCTCCTCCAGCATCTGTCCCCACGAGCATTTCTCCATCACCTCCGCCACCAAAACATATTGTCTGTTCTGCCCTTCACGGTGTTGAGGGCTCCCTGTTCTACAGCAGACTGTGGGCTCCCGTCTGTGCACCCCTGTGTTCTCCTGTGGTGCTCAGAACAACATAGGTAGGTAGGGAAGGTGCATCTGATCGAATGTAGTTTAGCTGCGGAGATCCTCTAAAACATTTTTTTTTCTTTCTCTCTCCCCAGGTGTGTCGAACGAAGGTGATAGATCTCAGTGAAGGCATTTCCCAGCATGCCTGGTACCCTTGTACCTTCAGCTACCCGTACTTCCCGATGGCTCAGACCACTTTCTGGCTCCGGGTAAGCCAAAGCCTCAGGATCTCCAGGGGCGGGCCCCAGGAAGCACCAGCTCCTGTGACCCTTTCCCAAGATGGTTTGTCTCCCCACTGAGGGTGTTAATTGTAAGGACAGAGAACAAAACACTGAGCCATAGGAGGCTCCCTGAAATAGAATCCCTTTGATGCGCATGGAATGCCCCTCTTCCTTCTTGTTTTGGCAAAGACTTTGGATATCTTTTGTCTGCTTGGAACCTTCTGTTCATCATTCAAGGCCTTTTCAGATTGTCTTCTCTTCCTTGAGGTCTTAACTGATCCCCACAGAGAAGTGACTGTTCTCTCCCTTCTGGTCGCGTACATGTCCGGTCGTCTGTCAGATGACGCTTGTCACGTGGTATCCTGTCGCTGTCATCGGGCCCATCTTCCTGACTAAGGATTAGGGATTGTATTGACTTTCGATCTGCATATCACTGACCCACTTTGATCTCCACTGTCCGTAGAAAGGCAAGGGCCATATCTGCCTTAGCTTTGTCTCCTTGATGCCTTGCACAGAGGCTAGGACAGAGAAGGGAGAAATAATAATAATGCCTTTTTATGTGGTCTTAGGGTATGCCAGACCCTTGGTTCCCATTATCTTACTGGAGACTCGCAGCTACCCTGTGACTGAGTTCTTTTACTTAATGTATCACTTAGCAGTGAGGGAACTTGGGCCCAGAGGGGCAGAGCTGCCTTAGCTCTGCGGGTGCAGAGCCATGTTGGAGCAGAGTTTCCGACTTCAGAGCCTGTGTTCCTCACGGCCTCCTTGTTCCCATCACGGACCCGTGCTGAGCGGCCCAGGCCCTGCAATGAAAGATGTTTCTTGCAACCCCTGTCCTGTGGCCTGAGTGCATGAGTGACCCTCCTGTGCCTTCTGCATTTCAGGCATACTTTTCTCAGCCAATGGTTGCCGCAGCTGTCATCATCCACCTGGTGACGGATGGCACCTATTATGGGGACCAGAAGCAGGAGACCATCAGCGTCCAGCTGTTTGATACCAAAGATCAGAGCCACGATCTTGGTGAGCACGCTATCATGCAGGTGGCTCTTGGGACCGTATCTGCCCAGGGTGGTTTGAGGAGCCGCCAAGAGCTAGTTCTTCCTTCATCTTTCCTCTTTCTTGCTTCTCTGTTTGACGTTCTGCTTGCTTCAAATCAGGAGGCTTTCGTGTATCCCGAGAAGCCTGGATGTGGCAGATAGGGGGATCAGGGGCCACAGTCCCAGTCCTCCCTTCAAGAGCTCCTTTCTACCAGGCACCCTTAGTCTCGGGCATCCCATCTGATCCTCAAAAGACCCCGGGAAGGAGACTGAGCAAAGGCCCTTTCTGCAGATATCAGCATCTGAGGCCCCAAGAGAGGCCCCAAGAGAGATCCCAGGTCACATGGCCAGGTCTCTGGAAACCTAGCCATGGCTCCTTCCCCCCGCCCCGTACAAGGAGGTGTCCCGTAGAGCCCCACCACGGCAGCCATGCCTTTCCTGCCGGCACCACCTGAGGAACTCCCCCATGGGAGGAGGAGTAAGGAAAGGCCAGGAATGGGAAGGCAGGTAAAGAGCCAGGTCCTGCGTGCTGAGAGGCTGCCTCTGCATGGGGCTGGGGGGAAGGGACAAGGCCAGAGTCATCAGGTGGTCACTTGTACAACCCTCCATGCACCTATGTGTGCATGGGGCAGAGGAAAGAGCCCCAGCTCCAGAGCTGATGGCCCGGGCCTCCATCCTGTCCCTGCCACTCCCTCGGCTCTAGAAGGTACATGCTTTTCTTGACCTCAGAGCCTCTCATGTGGCATCTTGCTCTCCTCGTAGACACAATGGGGACGACGGTGCTACTTCATTGTCAGAACGAGAAGGATTCCTGAGGGCTGTGGTGACAGTGCCCCGCATGAGCACCCACATGGGAAAGCCCTGTTATCCCTCCCACATCTCCACTCCACCTCTGGGTAGCCATTGCCAGTGTCTGGAATTCCAGGCCAGCCCCGGGGGCCGGCCTCCACAGCTATGGCTGTACCATTCCACAGAGAGCTTGGTTCAAAGACCCGTATGAAGCCAGCAGGCAAGGGGTCATCTCAGGGTCAAGCAGAAGCCCAGGGAGCAGGGAGAGGATTTTGTTTTGTTTTTATGTTTACTTATTTAGTTAGTTTTAGAGGCAAGGGAAGTGATGGGGAGGGGCATATGAATAAGGAAGAGAAAGAAAACCCCTCTGGACTCATCTGGATTTCAGAGAAAATTCTCTAAGTGAGAAGCAAATATTTTCCTAGCTGTCGTGCCATTGCAGCGGGCTCTGAGGCGTGGGGAAAGGTCCGGTTCCACAGAAGCTGCTGGGATCCCATGACCCAGTGTCTGAGGCTTCCATGTGTCCCCGTCCCTCCCCACAGTGTCCCTTGGCCTCTGTCCTCCGATCCTGGCACCCCTTGGGGAGCCTTTGCTGTTCCGAGGGACCAGAGAAGGGCGCCTTCTGGATGGGGAGCTGGACGTCCCCAACAGCGCGGGCCTGCCAGGATGCACACAGATTCAGCCCTGAGTTTAGATGCAGGAAGTGAGTTTTGGGAGCTTGCCGGACTCACATCATTAGGTAGGCTCAGCCGTGATGTGAACCGAGGTCCATCAGACCCCAGAGCCAGTGTCTTTTTTTCCAACTGTGTCCCACCCCAGCATTCCCTTCCATCCTCTGGGCATGCCCTTCCTCTCTGCCTCCTCCCTTCCTCCTTGAAGCCTGGGGACCTGTTCCCCATTCTAGAAAGAACTAAGGGCTTTGGGATGGGGCAAGCCTGGGTTCAGCATGGCCTCTACATGGCTGGCTGTTGGGAGCACCTCTGGGAAGCCACTTCCTACCCTTGGTTCCTAGTGTTACCTCTGCAGCCTGGCTACTGAGGTCCGGACCTTGTAGGACTGCTCTTGGGTTCCTGGATTAAAAATGAGGGCAGCCTGCTGCTGTGGTTGGTGTGCACCATCTCTGTGGCTGACTGGGAAGGAAGCCTGAAAACTAGCAGCTCGGACCATCCAGCACAAATGCAGTGTGGGAGGGTGGTGCAGCCCGCCATGCTTCTGTGAGGGGTGGCCCCTGGGGGAGGGAGAGAGGCTGTGGGCGCTAGGTGAAGGGAAAGCTTAGGGGGCAGGGAGGCAAAGGGATTGGAAAGATTTGGAACCAAGAGAAAAAGGCAGACAAAGAAACTTTCAATCAAACTCAAAATCCCCACTGGCCACCCAATGGTGCTTTTGTGCAGTGACATGAAAGGGTCTGGGGGCTTCGGGAAGGACCCGTTGGGGAGGGCGTGACTGGCCTTGAGTAATGAGCCTGGCCCCTCGGCCCTCTGTCTCTCCTGACAGGCCTCCATGTCCTGAGCTGCAGGAACAATCCCCTGATTATCCCTGTGGTACATGACCTCAGCCAGCCCTTCTACCATAGCCGGGCGGTCCGTGTGAGCTTCAGTTCACCCCTGGTCGCCATCTCGGGGGTGGCCCTCCGCTCCTTCGACAACTTTGACCCCGTCACCCTGAGCAGCTGCCAGAGAGGGGAGACCTACAGCTCTGCTGAGCAGAGGTAAGGGACCCTGGGTCGGAACACCCTGGGCCGTTTGCTAGCCAGAAGCAGATGGAGGAATTCTGGAACCGCGTAGACATGCATGTGGCTGTGAAAAGTCTGTGTGTTTCTCCCTGCTCCATCCTCTGGCCTCTGGCCGGATCTGCCTTTGGGCATGGGAGGCCCACACGTGTCTCTGGATTCCAGGGGTGAGGGAGGGAAGCAGGAATGTGCGCTGGTGGAAACAGTCCCTCACCTGGCTCGCAGTCCCAGTGCTGACAATGGCTTGCTCGTGTGGTAGACATCGCTTCCCCTCTCTGGGTCTCAGCATCCACATTTGGACAAAGAGAAGAGAGGTGAATTAGGTGTCCTGCAGCTTGGAAATACTGGAATATTTATTTAGGGGACGGAGGGAGCCTGTATTTGCTGTGTTTCTGTTCACCGTACTCCAGCATTGAGAAAATCTCCCCATCTTCCCCAAACCCAGCTCCTAAGATCCCCTCTGCGGTCTCTGGCCGTGGGGCAGCATTATTCCCACCCATGCCTCTGATCTGGTGTCTGCTGAAGCCCCTCGTCTGAGCTAAGAGAGTGTGGTATTTCCTGGAAAGAATAAGAGTTTGGGTGATACTCTTATATGGGTCTGAACGTGTCCCTTCTTGCGTGTGTGTCCATGACAACTTTTCTGAGTCTTGCTTTCCCATTTTTGGATAAACGGACGACAGTCTCTGTCCCACCGATGGGTCATGGGGGTTCAATGGTGTGCCACAGAGCAGGGCCCTCTCGCGGACTGTGAGGCACTGTGCCAAGCTGCTGTATTAATATGGGATATTTATGGCCACTTTCTGATCTGCCAGGGGTGCTTCTCTGCCTAGAATGCCGCATGAAGCACTTAAAGCTGGAAGAAGCTCTGGAGATCATCTAGGACATCAGAGTGTCCACACTCCTGCGTTGCCCTCTAGAATTCCAGGGCCCCCAAGGGAGAAAGAAGGGCTGGTCCCTGCTCCCACAGCACCTCTCAACGTTTGTTTAAAGAGATCCAGAAGGAGAAAGAGAGATTGAGGCGTGGGGGGGTGGGGGCCATGGTCTCCGTGGGTTCCCCCCAGAGTGAGACCCTCTGAAAGGCAATCCCCCCCTGCCCTGTGTACCTGGGAGCAAGGAGAGGAAAGGGTTGGGGGGCGGGGCAGGGGGGGGGACGACGCTGGCTTTCCCACGCCCCTGCCACCGCAGGGGACACAAAAGGTGGTTGCAAAACCCGCATTGTTTTGCACCCACTGTCTCTAGCTTCTGTTGTGCAAAGTCTGTTGCAATCGTGTGGAGGCAAAAGAGCTCCTTAAATATCACTCACTGTTATATATCACACTAAAAGGGCTTTTTCATCTCTGGCTCTCCAGACTATAAAAATAAGTCAATTCTCAGAACCCAGGGAAACAGTGTTGATGGGCAGTGTAAATCCATTAGACCTTTTCTGCAGTGCTTTCTTTCCCGTCCTTAACCGGCCACCAGGACCACGGGCGAGCTGACGGAGGCCAGCACTGGCTTCTTTGAATTCTTTTTTTTTTTTTTTTAAGATTTTATTTATTTATTTGACAGAGAGAGATCACAAGTAGGCAGAGAGAGAGAGAGGAGGAAGCAGGCTCCCTGCTGAGCAGAGAGCCCTATGCGGGGCTCCATCCCAGGACCCTGGGATCGTGACCTGAGCCGAAGGCAGAGTCACCCAGAGTAACCCACTGAGCCACCCAGGCGCCCCTATTTGAATTCTTAATTAACAGTTCCTGTGCCCCAAGTAAACAGAAGTGTCTCAGCTCAGAAACAAATCAACTGTTTAGCCGCTGTTGGGTTCTCTGACTGGTGGCAGAAGAGCACCGGGTGGGGACAAAGGGTCTCACTGGTTATGTGACTATGAGCCCGTCAGTCCGCCTCTCTGGGCCTCAGTTTCCCCATCCATGGAATAATGGCGGAGGATGGGAAGTTCCAGTTCTGACATGCCGTGCTTCCCATGAGCCGGGAGGGAAAAGAAGGAGGGGAGGACACCGACAGGCACTTCATTACCTTATACCATTATTTTATTTCATTATCACACCTGTCCTGTGAGGTGTGGACAAGAGATAGTGAGTCAAGGCCATCCGGGCAGTAGGAGGCAAAATCTTGCTTTGTCTGCCCCTGAAAGCCACGAGCTACTCATCAGAGTCAAGCACGTCCAGGAGAGAAGGGGACTCGTCACGGCTGCTCATGTGTGAGCATTTAGTGAGGGGAGCAGCCGGAGGTGAGGGGCCCGCAGCCCTGAGGGCCTCCGTGGCTCGGCCCTGAGCGTGGACCTGGTTGAGATGGGCCGAGCACCCGGTGCCACCGCTGCGGGGGCGGGGGGGGCGGGGAGACGGGGGACCCCTCCTGAATGCTCCAGAGGACAGGGGCTGAGGAAGGAGGCAGCTGCTCCTGGAGAGCTGGAGAGGCACTCACCCAAACAGTCGGGACCGCACAAATGTGCAAGTGCATTAAAACAAACAAACCAGGAGGCAAGAAAAGAAAAATAAGCAACAACTGTAAAAAGCCATGGGATGTTTTTCTTCATTCTCAAAACACCAGGGTAAATAGCATCACTTTTTATAGCCCGCGTTTCAGCTGGCTCTGGTGGAAACAACCCACTTGACTCTCAGCTGGTTCCCGGGTCCTGAGAGGGGCCCGCCTCGTCTCCCCAGCCTCCAGCTCTCTGCCTCTCACGTCCCCACTGATCCTCTTTCTTGCAGCCTCTGTCCCTTCCCCACCATCTCCACCCACTCTGCCTCCTCTCCCACCCTTTTCCCCTTCCCGTGTTCATTCTCTTCTCCAGAGAGCAGCGTGATGCCTAGTGGGCTGCCTTGAGAGGAGCATCCCTAGAGCAAAATCAATCCAGGCTGTGTTCTGACCTAGATTCAAGGGTCTCCAGTCTCCGGGCAGCACTTGCACTGAATCCAGAGTCCCACGAAAACAGGATCGGGTTTCAAGGGAGAGGTCCAGTCGTGGAATTCTAGCCAAATCCCAGCATCACACCTAGGGGAAGAGGGAACGGCGGGGGTCTTAGCCCGGATGGTGTGAGGTTAAGAGGCTAACTCAGTGAGGAAAGCAGCACTCAGGGATTGAGGCTCCAGTGTCTGTCTCTCTCTCTCTCTCTCTCTCTCTCACACACACACACTATCCTATGGTTCTAAACAGAGATTAACCAGCTTATTATAAAATTCAGCGGGCCATGTACTTACACAATCAGTAAAGTCCCATCCTCTCTCCCTTCTCTTCCCTCCCTCCCTCTCTCTATCCCTCTGTTCTTCCTTCATTCCCTCCCTCCCGCCTTCCTTCCTGCCTCCAGTCCCCTTTATTGTTTGCATTCTTTCTCCCTCTACCACAAACTTGTCCCACTTCCCATGCCAGCCCACCCAGAGAAGGACAGTTTGGACAGGGAGCAAACTGTGAGAAAGGCAGCTCTAGGAGGAAATATATGCTTCAGTCCTTTCAGCCCGCATGGACGTGGACTGGGTGGGGTGGGGGTGAGGACTGGTGCCTACAGGAGCCCACCAAGGAATATCCGATCCATCAGATAACCATATAGGAAAATCACGTGTGAGATTCGGAGCCCAGAAAGAAGCTTCTCGTGGCCAGAGACCACAGGCTTCCCTAAGTTATCCAGCCCACGAGAGGATCAGCCCCTCTCAGAACACCTGTTGGGAGTTGCTGGTCTGGGGGATACGCCCATAGATGGAATTGAGGTGCCAGAGCCTGTGTCTCTTCAACAGGACCGGTTGCTCCTGATTCTTCTCCAAGATGTTGTTCAACTTCTGCTCCCATCAGAGGTCCCCTGGAGTTCCTCTGCTTCCACATCCTTGTCAATAATCAGGATTATCAAAGTGTATTCTCGCTCTCCCCAAGAGCTCAGAGATTATATGTCTGTTGTTTTGTCTTCATAAAACTGTGGTCCCTGAAAGCTGGGAGGCCTCCAACAGGTTCTCTGGTTCTGCATGCTCATCTGAGGTCCAAGCAAGGGACGTGAGCTCCCCAGAGCCACCCAGCCGCTCAGCAGCAGAAGTGGCATTGGAATTCACTTCTCAGGCCTCCCGGGGCAAAGCACATTCCTCCTCATCAGAAGTTTCAAAACCCCTGTCGCATAGGCCAGAAAAGACCACAAGTAACTTGTGTCTGGCCCTCTCTTCTTTAATTAGTTGCCAACATTTAGCTACCAGGAATGTTCGTAGTAAAGACATGAATGGGTAGGTCTGGAGACACGACAGGGTCGGTGCTGTGGGCCACCTGGGCCAGGAGGGACCTGCTGCTGCTCTGCCGGCCCCCTCCCTCCCTCGGGCACTTCAAGAGCTGCTCGCTGCCATCCTGACCCTGCAGACCTTAACTTTGCCTCATCACCGTTGGGCCAGCGCCTCCCTGGCTCCTAGGATTCCAGGGTGTAAGACCCTTTCAGGATCCCCTCCAGCAGCCACTGCATTCCTGGGCAGAGAACCAGGAGTCCTATCTTGATCATTCTTTCTCTGTCTCACTTCCCAGGGACCCTGCGGCCCTCCTGCCAGGAGCTTCTTCCCTCCCTTCCCGACATGGACATGCTGTCTTCTCCCGCTGTCTCCATCTGAGCAGCCCAAAGTGACCTATAAACTGCCTTCTATTACTCACTGCCCCCCACCCCGCCCCATAGTGTAGTTGCAGCAAAGCAGCAGAATATGGGAGCTAAGCCGAGACTCAAGGGACACAGCCAGGAGTGGGATCCTCACCAGCCCTTTACCGCTGGTCTTCTGTATTCTGCCTGAGCGATACCCATCCATTCTGCTGTCTGTGACTGGAGACCAGTGCCCTGGGCTGTGGGGACAGCAGTGGGGGGATTAGCTATTCAGTCACTTAAGGATATGCCTCTATGTGGAACTTGAGTCTATAAGGAAATAAATATATATATTTATATACAGGTGCATATGTAAATATATTTGTGTGTATATGTATGTGTGTGTATATATACATACATATATACACATACATACATATATATGGAAAAAAGACAATTTCTAAATATCTGATTATCTTTGTGTGGGGGGAGGGTGTCCCCATCTTTGCCCAGGTGGGAGAATTTTATTGATAAAAGCACCTATGTCCCCTCCCCCATCCCTCAGATCAGCCAGCTTCCTCCCTTTGAGAAGTGTCTTCTTTTTTTTCCTTCTTTTGTTATTTTTTATTGCTCATCACTGGTATTAAATCCTTCCCTTTTTTTTTTTTTTTTTCTTAATGAAGCCAGAGGCTTTTCTTTTGTTCCTTGTTTTTGTGTTTCAGCAATGACAGGGCCGTGTCAGGGAGGTATTTGGGAGGGGCACGTGGGGGTAATGTTTATCATTTTTGGACAGTGTGTTCACACCACCCTTCCAACTTCATGGGAGAGCAAAGAGAAGAGCAGGCAGGAGGACAGACAGGCAGACCTTACTGGTTTCTGTCCACACAGAGTGCCTTTGGAAAGGCAGCTAAGCTCACTGAGTCTCACATTCCTCTTCTCGAAAATGGGAATAATTGTACTGCCTCAAGGAGTTATGGTGAGAATGCAAGTCAGGTGATGCAGATAAAACACAGTGGCTGATAACTGGTACACATGACCTTCCTTCCCCCTATCCTCCCTATTTTCAAGCCTGTAAGCCAGGCACACACAGATGTGCTGGAAAAGCAGGGATGCCCTAGTTCCCACAGTGTGTTCTGGAAGACTAGCCCAGAAATCTCCTATTGAAAAAGGTTATCAGAGTTTGGAAAATCATAGCCCCTTTTAGAAATCCACAATGGGTATCAGAATATTATTGAAGGTTCTGAGAAGTCCTGCAATTGTGTGTGTGGGTGGGTGGGGGAAGCTGATTTATTAATCCAGTACTACCAACGCTTTTGACTGTGAAAACTTTTGGTCGGATAATTCATGTGACCAGGAGATATTTTCCTTCTATAGCCCAGAGAGTCAGAGTAGAGAAACCACCTTCTCTTGTAGCATCATGGTTTTCAAAGTATTTCTCACCCATGGGCCCTTTGATTGTACAAACGTGCTGAGTTCCATTCTGTTCAGGACCTTTGTGCATGCTCTTTACCCTGCTGGGGATTCCCTCTGCTCCAAACATTTGCATGGCGTATCCCTTCATTTCATACAGGTCTTAGTTCAGATGTCCCTTCCTTGTGGAGGCTTCCTCCCGTGACCCATCTACACTTGGTGTCTTTCCCCCAACCTCCAACAGTCATCCTCCATGATTTCACCTTTAGAGCCCTCTCTGTGCACACGACTATCTGAAACAGGCTTCTTTATGGCTTTTCTGGGGCGCATGTCCTTTCTCCTCAAATTCGCAGGTGGCAGGCATCTTCTATATAGCCCCATTGTCTAGAACAGTATAGCAAGATCCCTCTTCCAGTTCTGTTGAATTGGTGAATGAATGGCTGACATGCTATCCCATTGACACTCCTGAGAGATGAATTGGCTTATTGCTTCTATTTTGCAGATGGGAAGACCGAGTCTCAGCATATGATGTAACTTTCCAAGGTCAAAAAACCCATAAATGGCTTTGCTGGGGTAGGGCTTGAGTTTGTCCAGTTGCTAAGCCCTGTGCCTTTTCCATTTCAACAAATCCATTTTTGTTTCCAGTCTATTCTTTTTCTTAGGAAGAACATTAACGTGCAGAGAAATGGGTGGGGGGACAGGCACATGCTGCTTTTCTCTTCATGGCCCCCACAGCCCAGGGCAGCCCGGAGCCCCCTAGTCATCATCCCGGGAGTGTAGAGCAAGCATGGCCACACGGGAAGGCATAGGTCAGAAGACTGGCTTGGGAGCTGGTAGCTTGCGGAGTAAATCTATTTAAATTGGAACCATGTGGCTCTTGCCCCCAGCTCTTACACACCGTGAACAGATGCATTGTGTGGTGTCAGAGCCCTTGCTCTGAGTCCACAGAAACGCTCCTGGAGGCTTCCCCAGGGCACCGGGCGCAGTTCGGGCGAGGCTGTCAGGGGCAGGAAGGAGGACAGAGAATCCCAACATCTCCGCAGGTGTCACTTTATCCCTCTCCGCTTCCGAAAGGGGGCATGTGAAGACGCAAAGCCCACGTCGGTGTGGGACCAAGACTTAAATCAGTTGCTCCCCTCTTCTGAGTTTTTTAAGAAAGGGCCATTTGTGTTGTTTGGAGGCTTTTAGCTTCATGCCACTCCCACTGCGACTCTCAGCAGGCTCCTGAACCAAGGAAAGAGCTTGGAGATGACTGACCATCTTCTTGTAAATCCCCCAGCAGGGTCTCCTGAAATGGGCACCACGAAAACAAATGGGGACTTTCTTCTGAAGCTGGTTTGCCCAGCAATGGCTCGCTGTCCCCTAGCTCTGTGTGCACACCATGTGGCAGGCGTTGGGGTAGACAGAGTCAGAGAGGCAAAGGTTAGCGAAAACTGCCCCCAGCACACTCTCACTCTTCCCAGTCAGTGTCTCAACCTCCTCAAAGTGCTTTAAGTGCAAAGTGCTGTTGCCCCACACTGCCACCATTTAGGAAACCCCGACTGGAGGCCAAGCTGCTTTATTGCAATCAGGACACGGAGATGAAACAGACATTATCTCTCTACCCTCAGGGAAGTTCTAGTCCAGGTGTGGGGCAAGGTTAACAACAAGGACTTTGGAGTCACACAACTGGGTGGGAGCTTAAAAAGGTAACTTGATCTCCCTGGTCCCCGATTTTTCCAACTATAAAATGAGTAACACTTAGCTCATAGGGGTGTTGTGAGGACTGAGTGAGCTCATGTACATAAGCGATCGGTGAACAGTCACTAATGTTACTGAGTGTCTGTGTAACAGGAACAGGAGGGGAAAGATCATCTAGCTCAGGAATTTTAGATTTCCATTTTCTTAAGGATTAGCACACGTTCTGGCACATGGTGGGCACCCAGGCCCTGTGCTTTCAGTGCATGAAGTGTGAGGCCATTTAGAGAAAGGAGGGCAAGAGGCCTGCCAGGGAGCCCCCCCGGGGACACAGGAAAGCTTCCTGTAGACATTTACACGGAGCTGGGACTTAAGAGTGGGTAGCATTCAAATTGGCAGGAAGGTTAGAACGGCAGCTACAGCAAGAAGCAAGGCGTGATCTCTGTACAACCTTACTGACAGTTTATACATCACTTTACAGTTTATAAAAGAGTTCTACCTTCACCACATCCGTTGAGTCTCACGACCCTACGGTTTGGCCCAATTTGAGCATTCTCTGAAACTCAGAGAGGGGAGTAACTTGCCCAATGTCACCCAGCTTCTAGGTACTAGAGCACAGACTTGTTTACACTATGGGCGACTGCCTGTTGAGTGTTTTTGTGGGCCGGGAATTGCGCTCTGTGCTCGTCCTACCCTCTCTCTGTTTTAATGCTCACTGCACCCTTCCGAAGCGAGTACTATCACCAAATACAAAGAGGCTGGCGTTCAACTTGGTGCCGGGCCCATCAGCTTTGACCTTCCTGCCAGTGTGCGGTGGGCATGAAAGCCCCCTCTTACCCTCTTGCTGCTTCCCCCCACCAGCTGTGTGCACTTCGCATGTGAGGCCGCTGACTGCCCGGAGCTGGCCGTGGAGAACGCGTCTCTCAACTGCTCCAGCAATGACCGCTACCACGGCGCCCGCTGCACTGTGAGCTGCCAGACGGGCTACGTGCTCCAGATACAGCGGGACGACGAGCTCATCAAGAGCCAGGTGTGTGCAGGTGCTGGGCTCAGAGCCCCTCTCCAGCCCCCAGGGTGCGGGGGAGGCTGGCCTGGAGTGGAGCTTTTCGCAGAGTGCCGCCACCCAGCAAAGACGCAATAAATACGTGTTGACAGAATGCATCCACCCATGAACCTGGAATTTCCAAGACCATGGTTCCCGTATGGAGTAGTGTCCCACACAGCATGTGTCCGTCTTTGTTGGGGGTTGCAAATGTGGAAAGGACTATGCGGAGCCCTTGGGAAGGAAACCCTCACAGGCTGAGCTCCGCTGCAGTGGAAGGGGCCGCTTTAGAAAGAGGGGAGCCCTCTGTCAATGAGGTGCTCACTCATTCACTGTCGTCATAAAACAGATTGCAAAGCATCTGTTCGCCAGGAACCAGATGCCGTGGTAGGTGCTAGAGCAAAAAACAAATGTCACTGAGATAAACCTGCGTCCTCCTCCCAAGGAGGACCATTGCCGGGAGCGGACAGGGAGTGAGTCATGAGGGCACCGTGTGATGAACGCCGGTTGAGGCAGGTGCCGGGTGTGGTGGAAGCCCAGGGGGACTCACCCTGGAAGTGACTCGGTAACGGAGAACCAGACAGATGGATGGGTACAGGGGTGTGCCCTGAGAAGGGGCAAGAAATGGGTGCTGGGGGCACAGGCAGAAATGGTATGGGAAGGCCTGTGGCTGAGAAAGAGCATGCCCCAGACAGATCTTTTCCCTCCCCTGAACAAGCAGTGAGGCTGGAGGGGCAGGCGGGGTCTTCTGGTACAAGGCCCTGTAAGCTTCCCCAGGAGGTTTGAGGTTGATCTTTAGGGCCATGGGGAGTTTTGAAGACAGTGATGTGGTCGGATCGTGGTAGATCAAGGTCCTTCTGGCTGTCCACTTGGGTATGGCGTGGTGTCTGGCTGTGAGACCAGCCACGGGAAGAGCCGTCACAAGTCATGGGAGTTGCCCATGGACAAGGTCAGTGTCTGGCATGAGAGGCATGGTGGAGTGCGGCCACAGCCAGGCGCTGCTATGGGGTCTCAGAATGGGCATTGGGGCAATGAATCCTGGAGATCTGAGGGTTCTAGAACTTTGCCACTAGATGCAGCCTTTCCTGGGGCCCTGCCAGCAGGCTTCCCCTTCCTGCTGCGGACACACAGGGACGCTCCTATGGCACGGAGCGTCTGGGCTGAAATAGAGTCCCTGTCGAGGCAGCCCCAGGGCCCCCAATTGCTTGTCTTAGACACCCACTTCCTTGTGTTGGACATGGCAGGTCTGAACTCCTGTGGAAACAATTAGGCTGTTTTGGCACAGAGGGACCTCTGCTGCCTTTGATGTGTGCTTAAGAGGGGGAAAATGTCCTTTGCTTTTAAAATCCCGGATCAACATTTGGCATCCCCAGTCCCCTGGGATCTGGCGGCTTCCTCCTTGAACAGCAGGCTGCGGGCTGCCTATGGCGGTCCCTCCCTTGGCTCTGAAGCCCGGCCTCACCCTTCCACCCATGCACCCCTGCCATCTTCTCATTTGGATCCAATCCCTGTCGACCCTCTTCGCTTTTCCCAGGCTTGTCCCATCCTCACGTCTACCTCTCTCAACGATCTTAGAGCAGGGAGTGGCTCTTAGAGCAGTCTGAGGTTCAGTGCTAATGCAAGAGCTCAAGAAAGGAAACTGACTTTTCTGTGGTCTCTAGCATAGAGGGCAAACATCCGGGCCTCCCATATCCCAGGGTACTGCCCACTCGATGCCAAACACTGAAGCGGCTCCCTGTTGCCTCTTGCAGAGCCAGGAAAAGGTATGATGATCAAGAGCCAGTGAACAAATGTTGTGCCATTTTTCACGGGCCAGTTCATGAAAGAAGTCATCAGGCCCCAGGAGTCTGAGATTCGAGATTCTCATCAGCACGATGGGAATACTGATCTGGGAGGCTCTGCAGGGCGCGGTTTGGAGTGCGGCTGTTGGGTTCAGTTCCCATGTACCCTCTTTACAGCCATGTCATTTGGAGCTAACCAGTGTCTCTGCGCCTCAGTGTCTGCATCTGAAGAATGGGAACCAAGACACCTAATTCATCAAAAGCCAGTTACAGTTCAGCATGGGCTTCCAGGAGCCCGGAGGAGACTCCCGAGTTGTCGCGTGGGGTAGAAGAGGTGTCTCCCACATCTGGTGTGCCGTCTGCTCATTGTCCCCATCTCTGCCTTCCAGGTGGGACCCAGCGTCACGGTGACCTGCAGCGAGGGCAAGTGGAACAAACAGGTGGCTTGCGAGCCAGTGGACTGCGGCGTCCCGGACCAGCATCACGTCCACGCCGCGTCCTTCTCCTGCCTTCAAGGCACCACCTTTGGCAGCAAATGCTCCTTCCAGTGCCGTCACCCTGCGCAGCTGAAAGGTATGGAGGAGGGCCCTTCGGCTCGGTTGGCCCTGCTTCCTCTGTGGCTGCTCCCAGGCACTCCCCCAGCTCTCCGACACCCAGGGTTGGGCGGGCTTTTATCTGCCCTTCTGGTTTCCCTCCACCAACAGAGGGAACACACGTGCACCATTTTGCTGTGCAGCCAAGGAGAAAGCAGTGCGTGGCTAATACGGCAGTGAATTCTCCTCCAGGGTCCTTGCAAGTCTTACAGAAGAGAGAAGGGAAGGAATGAAGGGAAGGAGAGAGGATAAAAAGATTAGAAGAAAGAAGATTTGGAACCGATGCAGCTGGCTCACTGCATAGGATTAGGGCCCAGTAAGCTTAAGAGATGTGTCTTATTATTACTGCCCTGTTCCCAGGGGAGGACATGAAGCCTCAGAGAGGTTAAAGAACTTGCCAAGGGCCACACTCTCCACGGTGGGATCCATGTGGGGGCCCAGGTGTATCTGTCACCAAAGCCACTGCTCCTCTTTAGGAGGAAAAAGGAAGTGGGCAGGAAGCCCTTGCTGGAGATCTCCTGGGCAAGGCCCTAAGGTGTTGGAGTGAGTGAGGCAGAGTCAGACATACTGGAGAAGAGGCCGGCTTGGCTGACCGAGGACGTCAGGACCAGAAGGGTTCTCAGAGCTCATGTCGAATAACTGATTATTTGGAAACATAGGAAAACCAAGGTCCAGTGAGAGAGGAAGGAAAGAACATGGAGAGAATCACAGAGCAAGTTAGTGGTATTTCCAGAAAGAATGTTCTTGGCTTCCAGTCCAAACACTGGGGTTTGACATGACATGACATGATCTGCAAGTTACGATGGTTTGACTTAACAAGTTTTTGGTGGTGTAGAAAGTGGCGTGTCTTCAGTAGAAACCCAACTCTGAATTCTGAGCTGCCGATATGTGGTCCAGCACAGCCTCGGGGTGCTGAGCAGTGGCCCCTCATAGCGGATACCCACACAGCCATTCTGTCTGCCACTTACAGTAGAGTAGTCCATAAATCACATGACACATTCCCCTCTTGATTATAACATAGGCTTTGCATGAGACAATTTTGCCCCACTTTGTAGGCTAATATAAGTGTTCTGAGCACGTTTAAGGAAAGCTGGACTGAGCTAGGATGTTCAGTAGGTTAGGCATACAAATGCATTTTTTGACTTGCAATATTTTCAACTTATGGTGGGTTTATTGGGAGGCCACCCTGTCATATGTCGAGGAAGATCTGTATACCCTTTTCTCAGAGGTGCCCTCTCCTTTCCTTGTTTTATCAGAGGGACTATCGTCCCTTTATCAGACACCCCAGATGATATCTCCCTCAAGCAGGGGTCGTTCAGATGTGTCCAACCACCAAGCAAAGGTCCTGCCGTCATTCTCCTGTGTGGGAACAGTGGACTCCCATGGGGTGTGGAGGACAAAGGGAGGTCTGTGAATTCTCTTGAACTTAGATATAATACTATGCATTCATGAGTTTCAGGCATTTTGATGATGAGAGAGAGTCAGTAGTTTCCCCAGATTTTCAGGGGGAGACAGAACTCCCAATGATTACTGGACATGAGTTCCTGGAAGGCAGTGGCTACATCTAATCCATTTTCCCATTGCTGTCAGCAAGCCCAGAATCTGCACTTAATAAGACTCAATAAAGTGTTTTGACTGGATGGCTGGATAAATTGATAAAAGTCATACCACAGGAAATGTTTCTTTTGAGAGATGGATGAAAGACCAAGTTATCTCCTTAAACCACCCCAAAAGACAAACAGGAAGCACTCAGGGGATGCAACCTTGAGGTCCCCTCATTTTTAAACCAGTATGACTTGAATACAGAAGCTATAGACGTTTCAGGTGAGGTACTGTAAAGACGCAGGCTGGGGAGAGGTGAAGAGACAGTGGAAACTGTTTTCCACCTTTCAGGCTTTCTGAGTCCTTCCGTTGGCCCAGATGTGGGGTGTGTTCATGAATCCAGACCAAGTAATCACACTTCTCTTCTCAAGCAGACACCTCTGGGAAGGAGCAGTGTGTAAATTAGCATTGATCATCACAGCCCCCATTGTGGCTAAAGGTGATTCTTTAAAAAAAAATTATTTATTTTGGAGAGAGAGAGAGAGCATGTGCCTGTGCTCACAAGCTGGGAGAAGGGGCATAGGGAGAGGGAGAGAGAAAATCTCAAGCAGACTCCACATTGAGTGCAGAGCCAGACACAGGGCTTGAACTCACCACCCTGAGACCATGACCAGAGCTGAAATCAACGGTTGGACACTTAACTGACTGAGCCACCCAAGTGCCCCGTTAATAATGATTCTTAATCAAAGTGATTCAGACCCTTCTGCTGTTGCTTCTCTGCTGACTATGGTGGGAGGAGGGTGACCTCGCTGTGGAGATGAGGCCCCAGGGGGATCATCATTTTGATAGCTGTTGATCCCAACTTGGTTCTTCCCTTGAGAATGCAGAGAAGCCTCCTTCCAGTGGCCACGCTGACCCACTGGGACCCACTGACATTTTGTGCACCTTGTTGTCAGCATCATCCGGTGCTCAGTCCCGGATCTGATGCTTCTCCTTGGGTCTGCAGGCAGTGAGGACTGGGCGAAGGCCCTGCCAGCACTCTCTTGAGCTTGTTAATGCCCCCCTTCTCAACCCAGGGGTAAAGAGGTGAACAGTACGACTCTTTTCCTCCATTTATTGTTTGCTTTCCTTTCCTCCCTTCATTCTGCTTTTCCTAGCAGCATAATTGAAGCAAATAAGCATTGTCTTAGAATCCGACAGACTGGGATTCCACTCCTGGCTCTGCCCTGGCTGTTGAGGTTCAAAGAGCTATGGCTCTGGGCTTCAGTACTCTCATTTGTAAAAAGAGTGGAGAAGGGCCCACTTTGAAGGGTCAAGGCTGAGGCCTGAAAGAGAAGGTATGTGTAAGATTCCAGAGCCAGAGAAAGTGCTTAGTGAGTACTGACCTTCCCCAAGGGGTGCCCTTGTGAGCTGTGCTGCGGCCTCTCTCCCAGCCCTCACCTCCGATTCCTGGAGTCCTTAGTCCTGGGGGCGGTGGAGACACATCCCCTCCTCAGCACGCTGCCCAGGACCCAGGGGCTAGGTGCTGGCAGTCAGGCAGCCAGCACAGGCAGTTACGTGTAGCCCCAGGGAACTGGTAGAATGTGGGTAACCCCCCAAAATGACTCCCCCTTCTATTTCTGGTGAGTTTTTCTTGAATATCCCTGCTTTCACTTAAATTCTGAGCCCTCTTCAAGATGTATGTAAAATATCCTGCAAACTCAAAGCCTCAGAGTCCCTTCTGCCAGGACCCTTTACCTAGGGAGCGCTACCCTCATAGACAGAAGCTACAAAAACAGAGGGAAAATACGTTCTCAAGTTCAACAACAAAACTTCAAAATCGTAAATGTTTAATTAAAAGGCTGAATATACCACATTACTTACATCACTCGTCAACCTCAACTCAACT
Source organism: Mellivora capensis (assembly GCA_004024625.1). Classification (NCBI taxonomy): domain Eukaryota; kingdom Metazoa; phylum Chordata; class Mammalia; order Carnivora; family Mustelidae; genus Mellivora; species Mellivora capensis. The sequence continues at coordinate 22,480 of PISX010009029.1, forward strand.
GTGTTGGGTGCACTTGAGTGTGGGGTGGGGCTAAAAGCAATCAAGCCTTGGAGCACTGGGCTGGCTCAGTTGGAAGAGCAGGGAGCCCTCGGTCTTGAGGTTGTGAGTTTGAGCCCTGTGGTGGGGGCAGAGATTACTCAAATAAATAAGTAATCTTAAAAAAAATGTAAAGTAAGCACATCCTCCTCCTCCAAAGATCTTTTTAAAAGGCCCACTGTGTGCTTCTGGCTCTTGCCGTTTCTGTCTGCTTTGCCTCTCCAACCTCAGATTGAAAACGCAGCCTCTCCACTTGTTTCCAGAGGATACCCAACACCAGTGGGTATTTCCTGGTTTCTCAGACTTTACCAAAGACAGGAATGTGAGCTGGGGGGACATAGAGAGTGGCCACATCCCACAGTGCTCTGTGGTGAACCTTTGTGCCTGCTCTCAGCTCCTTTCCTCACCCAGCACTTCTCCCTGCAGAACCCTGTCATGACTTTCCTCGCTGCACATTTTCTCTTCTGTTCTTTCTCAGAAGCAGATAGCCAGGCCCTGAAGGTCCCTGAGGCATCTTCCCCACAAAAACAGGGTCATCCCCCAGCCCCAACAGAAATTCTCGTACAACTCCTAAGAGACTGCTGCTTTCTCTATCTGTCATCCTAGTCTTTGGGATGGTGAGGGTCCAGAATGGTCTAGGATGTCACTGGGTCCAAAACACTGCCGAGTGCTGATGAGAGACTGCTTCTCAGATTATGCCAGGGGACCTGAGGGTCACAATAGAGAGGGAACTTGTCCATTGTGAGGCCATTGATGTGAGCAGTGCTGAGATGTCATCTCTTAAGTAATTCTTCTTGTCTCTCTCACTCCTGCTCCAATCTGGAGCGGTTGCCAAGTTTCGAGAGTCAAGTCTGTTCTTACCTGCTATCACAGAAGCCCTTTAACCTTTCCTAAAGCCTGTCCCTGAACCCAGACCTCCATCAAAGTCTGGAACCTCTGAGTTGGGAGGAGCCCAGGGTCATCAAGATGAATCATTTAATTTCGGGATGGGGAAACTGAGGCCTGAGAGAGGAAGACATTTACACAAGGATACATAGGAATTACCGTTAGCACTGGGGCAAGGGTGCTGACTCCAGAAATGGTACCCTGTTGCTAGGCATGCCATTCCCGCCAATCTAATGAAACCATGTATTTGTGCCTCCCATGTGCACTCCCAAGCCTCTTCTTTGGGACAGGTGTCCAGCGTTGCAGGCACCTTTCTCTCTCTGCTGGGGGAGGTTTCCATCATTTATCCCTGTCTGTGACTGTATCTGACAACGCCACTTTCCCTTGAGCCTAAAGTGGAATGACAAATTGGGCCCCTTGGTAAAGAAATTTAGAAGTGATGGGGCACCATTCTGGACAGTGGGAAGGGGGTGGAGGTTCTGAAATCTTATTGTAGTCATACAATCTTATTGTATGACTATGACCAGTTCTTGATTTTGAGATACTCCACTCATCCAAATTCTCCTGATTCTATGAGACATTCTCTGGCTGTGCTCATGGGAAAAAGCTCCATTGTGGCGTCAAGAGAGCACTTAGGAGTCAGGCAGACCTGGAGGGAGCCCCGACTCTAGATCGAGCGACTCATGTCCCTCCTAGGGACTCAGTTTTCTCACCTACAAAATGGGGTTAATGACAAATTGGGTTATTAGGAGGGTCAAGATGGCCCTGCCTCCTGGGCTGAATTATAAACTGCTATTGGTAGCCTTCCTTTCAGACACTTAGGGGAGAACTGGACGATTAAATAATCAAAATATAACCCAATACACCTCAGCTAGAGCTGGGAGAATCCAGTTCAGCTAAGCAAACGACATATTTTCTGGGACCTCCAAGCCCAGCTCGGATTTTCTCTTTGACTCTTTAGAGTCCCGGGAGCCTAGCAGTGTGCTTTCAGGACTAAAATCGGCAGAGGCTTTGCTGGCTTTTCCTGATGACTCCATGTCTTCTGCCTTGGCTTTCCCCTCTGAGTGCTGGGTGAAGGTCCAGTTGGCTATTGATGGGAAAACAACCGTCCTGAAGTACTTCACACACCATTTCCTGCCTCACCTAGCCCAGGACCTTGTACACAAGGATCTCTTTACATGTCCTGTCTTTCTTCCTCTTCCTCTTCTGTAACTTCTGTTAAGGTTTATTTCCCATCAAGAGCAATGAAACTGAATCTCCTCCCAGTTCTCGCAGTACTAGCCTTTGGCTGACGTAGCCTCCCGAGGGCTTGCGTGTCCACTTCCAGTCCCTCTGGCTGCATCTGTGTTTTCTCAAAACAATACAGTGGCCAATATTCGTTCACATTGTAAGATGTTAGAGCTGCAAGAACTCAAAGACCACTTTGGCTTCGTACCAGAGAGGTTAGGTGACTTCTTCAAGGTCACATGTAGATCCGTAATAGTTCATGCATTTTGCAAATGGGTATTAAGGACCTACAGTGTGCTTGGCACTAGGCTAGGTTCTGGCCCTAAAAGAATGAACTTAGTCCATTCCCTGGCCTTAGGATGCAGACACTGTGTACGAGGTATTAACAGAACCAGACGTTAGGTCTCCTGGTGTTTCTCTCCTTCTAATCTGCCCTTGGTTAATTTCGATCTTAAAGGCACTCCAAAGAGATTTGGTCTTCTGGGTAATCTTTTGAATAAAATAATAAAAATAGCCACATCTCTTTGACAGCACATTTACAATTATGTTAATGCTCGTTAGAGACCGGAATTTCTTGAGGCACATTCGTAGACAGGCTGAGCACGATTTATTTTCCTGACTTTAAAAGATGAACAGATGAAGGTTCAGGGTTGCATAACCTTTTGGAACCCCATCTGTGACATCAGCACTGTTAGCCCCAACCAGAAACCCCGGGCTCAGAAATGTCTGCACCTGTTGTCCGGAGTCATGTTCCCCCAGGAAATGCAGGTAGGAAATGAGGTAGGGAGGCTTGGATGTGACAGAAGCATCCAGAGTCTCTTTGAGAGCCAGGTCCTGCTGTAGGCAAGCAGAGCTCGGTCCCTTTGAAGAACTATAGGAAACAGGGTAGAATCTTCCTCAGAACTAATGCCACTCCTGCAGCACTGAAGCCCCAGCACCGGGAGCTGTCCCTGTGGGACCGCAGCAAAAGGCCTCTGGCATAGGGTTGCAGGTACAGTGACCATCCTTCAGGGAAGAGAGGTCAGTGCCAAGGGGAAGAGGGCAGGACATGGATAGCATGTGTCATACCCGGCTTTCTTCAAAGCCACATGGTGAGTATAGAGTAGTGACTGCAGCTGGGTCATGGAAATACTGATTCTGTGCTGCGAAGCGTCTCCATCTCAGGGATTTTGTTTGTCGGTGGGGTGAGGGCATGTCCATGGTCCTGAACCACCAGACGCTCCTTTAGCATGGTTCTTCTTTGGACTGTGGTACACAGCCAGCTCCTACGTACCCTCTCCCAGAATTGACATTCTTGGCTTGCATTTCCTCTCTTGATGAACATTTCACGATTTTTTTGTTCTCCTGCCACCGGAGGACCACAACTTGCACTCCACAATGTATAATTTGCGTAGCTGATGGGGTGTGCTTTCAAGAGTCCTAACACTTTTTCCACCGATATTTTATCCTTCTTGGGGAATTCAGAGAGGGTATGCACCCTGTATGTTTCATAACTTCTTGTCCCCTCTCCCTCCCTTAGTTTCTCCCATAGCTTTGGCTATGCCTACACACCTCAGAACACTACCCTAATCACAAACAAAAGCAATGCAAAACTCCATTTGAAGTCTCTGGTGTTCTAGAAGCCTCTCTGCTTCTATGGAGCCCAAATGAATCATCCTTCATCTGACATAGAAATCTCTGTAGTTTGAGCATCACTGTTTATCAGCACGGAATCCTCTATGGGGTTCACAGACACTAGGTTGGCTCGTGTTCACCAGATGGATCACACTGACGCAGGAGGAGAAAGAAGACAATGAATGGGGTCAGGGGAACAAGGATCCTACAGGGAATGGCACAACACTCCCTGCTTCATCTTCGTCCTGCTGCTTTGTCTCCGGAGACCCTACTGCCTTCTAGCACACCCAGTGGTGTGTTTCTTTGTGCAGTTTCTTGGGTTCCTCCCTAGCACACTAGAATCGAAGCTCCAAGAGGGCAAGGTCTGGGGGTTTTCTGTTTGTTTTGTTCACCGCCATGTCCCAACATACAAAAGAGCAGCTGGCACATAGCCCGCATGCCTAGATGCTTTTTGGATAATAGTTCATCATTTTACTAACTACAAGGACTTGGTCAGGTCACTTGGCTCTCCACGTCTCTGCTCCCAAACATGCGTCATCCTACGTCAGCTACGAGTCCTCCGTGAGACTCAGATGACGTCCCCACGGCACTCAGGATGCAGCTCATGCCAGCTTTGCCCCTACCCATGCACCCTTCCACCTCTCCCTCCTTCCCATCCCACAGCCTCCCATGTGCATCCAGCCCTGCTTGTCAACACCGTGCAGTCATAACCTCAGAGAGCAGCGCTGGGTTGAGAAACGCAGGCTTCGGGTCCATCTCTGATTGTCTTGGGGCGGGGGGGTTTGGGGCAGGCTGCACATCGATAATATATGACCTGGCAATGAAAAGCCCCATGCCGCGTGGTTTGCTTTCCTTTGCACCGTCCCCCATCAGGCCAGCTTCCTGGGGGGCAATCAGCACGTCTGCCGCAGCTGGCACGGGCGGCAGGGGAGCGCCGCGCTCTCAGCTGCTCTGGCACAGCTTCACTGAACACTGGCCCTGCAAAAAAGTATCAAGCCTCCAGATACCATGGTGCTGTCACTTCCAGGCATAAGGGGGGCTGGGAGCAATACAGGGGTGCGGGGCACTGGGAGGAACGGCTGGCAGCTCCAGGTCACATGGCACCCTGCTGTCAGAATTCAGAGTCAATTCTGATGGGCGCCTGCTTTGTCAGTTACTAGAAGGTGTATGTACTTTCTCCTCTGGGCTCGGACCCCCCACCTGGCAGAGCCAGGAGGATGGATGGAAGGAGCATGAAGGTCTCTTTCCTACGCGGTAGAAGAAGTTCTAGATCGGGAGTCGGGATCCTGGAATTTTAGTTTACTGCCCGTGCGGGGGAGTTACTCCCCGAGCTGGATCTTCTCCATGTGACAGTGCCCTCCGTCTCCCAGAGGTCCTCAGTTGTAATCTGAAGGGGCTGGAATTCCAAGAGCAAGACCCTCTGGCTTTTCCAGTTTAATGAAGCCCAGGTAGCCTGTAAGTTAGCTTGGCTGTCCCCCCTGCCCTATCTGCTAACCCTGCCCGCCTGTGTCCTCCAGGCAACAACAGCCTCCTGACCTGTATGGAGGATGGCCTGTGGTCCTTCCCGGAGGCCCTGTGTGAGCTCATGTGCCTTGCTCCGCCCCCGGTGCCCAACGCCGACCTCCAGACGGCCCGGTGCCGAGAGAACAAGCACAAGGTGGGCTCTTTCTGCAAGTACAAGTGCAAACCTGGATATCACGTGCCTGGCTCCTCTCGGAAGTCAAAGAAGTAAGTTGGGTGGAAATACACTCTCACAGGTTCTGCCGGCCAGGAGAGCCAGGTCTGGATGTCTGATTATAAGGAAGCTCTCTTTCCTTTTTTTTCTTTTTTTTCTTTTTTTTTTTTTTTTTTTGCTGGAGGCAATACCCACTGTTCACCACATGCTGCCCTATAAGAGTTTATAGGGACATTGTTAGTAACTGCCTACTGGCTGTGTGACCTCAGGCAAGCGACTTCACTTCTCTGGGCCTCTACTTTTCAACAATAAGGTGGGGATGATGATACCAGTTACTGTATAGTATTATTGTAAAGAACAAATGACGGTGTCTATAAAGTGTTTGCAAAGTGCCTGGCACATAGTAATTGTTCAATAAATGGTAGGTATGATTATCATCATTGTAGTAGCTACCATCAGAACACTCTAGAAGGAAGGGAGAGGACAAGAGCTTGTAGGAGTTGAGTTTATTTCAGTCCACATGGAACTGAGAGAATGTCTGAAACTTTTGCTTGCCCCAAGTCGATGAATTTTCTTTAATCTCTATGCATGGCCCTTACCAACAGATAGGGTGGGTAGGGGATCAGGAGTGGGAAAGAGAAATGAGAGGCCAGCTGGCTCAAGAAAACCTTGGGTGTTTGCATAGGACATGAGTCTAGCCATCTAATCCTTAAGACATCTCTTCTTTGATCTCTTCTTTGAAGACGGGCCTTCAAGACTCAGTGTACCCAAGATGGCAGCTGGCAGGAGGGAGCTTGCATTCCTGTGACCTGTGACCCACCTCCGCCAAAATTCCATGGGCTCTACCAGTGCACCAATGGCTTCCAGTTCAACAGCGAGTGTCGAATCAAGTGTGAAGACAGCGATGCTGCCCAGGTAAGACTCCTTGAACTTGAGGTCGGTGCTTGGGCCCTCTCTTGTCTGCTTATTGAAGAATAATATCCTTCAGGAGACTCTCTGCAGATAGGACAGCCAGTTGCACCAGTGCAGGAGCTAAGAAACTGGGTTCTGATAATCTTCTTTGGGAATCTTCCTAAGCTTTGTTTTCCACCCTAAATACCCTATTTTGATTCAGAGATTCTTAGCTTTGCAAAATGGTTAGTGTTAGAACCCTTACGAAGGAAAGCATATATGGAATCCCGTGGTATGAAAACGACCATAGTTGAGTTACTGTGATAGGAGTGACCAGAGTGGTTTAGCCAACTTCCCACCACCATCATCTGTGGTTGTCCCTGGACTATTTAAAAATGCAAGGTCACCGGGACGCCTGGGTGGCTCAGTTGGTTAAGCGGCTGCCTTCAGCTCAGGTCATGACCCCAGCGTCCTGGGATCAAGTCCCACATCAGGCTCCTTGCTCGGCAGGGAGCCTGCTTCTCCCTCTGCCTCTGCCTGCCACTCTGTCTGCCTGTGCTCGCTCGCTCTCTCTCCCTCTCTCTCTCTGACAAATAAATAAATTTAAAAAATTAAAAAAAAATGCAAGGTCACCATGTCCTCAAGACATCAGTTGGCTCTGCCAGCATGAAGAGAAGGGGAACCACATTGCGATTAGAAGGATAGAGTCTGGAGAACAGTAGGAAAGTATGGGAGACCAGAAGGAGATAGCAGGGTTTGGATCTTATCTCCATCCCCTGGCAACTGAGAGGAAGTCTGGCACTCCCACCCATTCCTGCTGAAGGAATCTATGACTAAAGTTCTCTTACTCCTTCTAAGACAGGTAGGGAATCTAGAACGGAAAAAGGAAATGATAAATCCACCAGTGGTTCCATGGTGATAAACCAGCCATTTGGGGTTGATAGGCTGAGCCCTGTATTTCAGGGGTATGCAAGGACCTTCATGCAGGTGGGGCTGAGGTTCAGCTGTGTGGGACCCAGGGCTGGCTTCACCTGTAGTGGTGCCTCAACCGTCTTTATTAACCCTGCCAAGGCCAGGCCCTGCCAAACCGCCACCCTTAAGCCCCTTCCACCTGCTCCTCACATGCAAACAATGGTCAAGTTCTACTCATTGTGCCTCTAGGACATCTCCCAGAGCTGTTCTCATCTGTCCCTGGTACTGCCACACTAACTCAGGGCACCATCATCTCTTTCCTGAGCTGCGTGCAGTCTTCTGATCACCTCCCTGCTCTTGCTTGGGTGGCTCAGTCGGTTAAGCGTCCAGTGGACTCTCTGCATTTCAGCCCAAGCCATGTGTTCAGAGCACACGTCTTATCACAATTTCCCTGCTTAAAGCCCCTCATGAACCAGTGACCCCCATCCCCAGGGGAACAAGCCTTGGGGTGGATCCCAGGCCTCCCATGTGATTACACACCCTCTCACCTCTGCATTGTCAATGAAAGAGCTCCTCCTCCCCCTTTTGTAGCTGCCTCGGTCCTTGTCTTCCTTCCCAGACCAGCCTGGGTACCCATTCCTCCAGGAAACCCCTTTTTTATTGAAGGATGGTTGACACACGATTCGTTGCAGGTGTACAACACAGTGATCAGACAAATCTGTCTGTATGTCGTCCTGTGCCCACCACCTGTGTTGCTACCATCTGTCACCATGCAGTGCTGTCACACTACTGTAGACTATCGTCCCCGTGCTGCACCTCTCATCTTTGTGGCTTGTTCACTCCATAACTGGGAGCCTGTACCTCCCACTCCCCTGCACCTGTGTTGCCCATCCTCCCTCCCCTCTGGCAGCCATCATTTTCATGAACTCTTTCTTGAGGTCCCTTCTATGGTTGGGCTCAGTGCCCTTTCCTGAGGTCCCCCACACCCCAGCACGGGCCACACTGCCCTGTAACTCATTTCAGGTGCTCCCTTCCCCAGGCTGTGAAGTGCTTGACCGCCTCTTCCATCTGCCCTGAGTTTTCAGCACTTGGGACAGTGCCAGACACCCAGTAGGTGCTCAGGGAACGTCAAGTCATGAGAGCCATGGGGAACGTCCAAAACAACCTCATTTTCTAAATGAGAAAAACTCACACTCAGAGAAGTCACTCAACCACCCAAGGTGACACAGCTGGTGTCTCCTGAGTCAGAATCCGGATGCTCCCAGCTGTGGATGGACTGAATCCAATAGACACCACACCCCCTGAAAATCCTTCGGCATGCACACTCTCAGATGTCTACATCCCCAGGTCATTGCCATCCTTGCCTGCCAGGGAAGCAGAAGCCGGTGTCGGGACAAGCAGAGGCCGGAGGTTGCCGTGGCCTCACGCAGGCTGCTCGGCTTCCCTCTTCCTCCCTTACATAAAACTGTTGCTAACAGTTACCCAAACTGCTGAGCCAAATACTATTCTGGCCGCGGTCATGTTATCAAACGAAACCCAGTCTGCCTGGGGCCTGCCAAGTACCTTTCATGGCCAGTTTGTATTTAAAGAAGAGGAAAATGTAAATTTATCAGACGACTCAAGCAGTTCTGTTTGGCAACTGGCGGAGAAGCTAGACGCAAAGGAGCGGGGTATTGCTTGTCGGCTCAAAGAATGAGGGGACGCATGCCAAATGGGCTCCTAATACAATTGACGTTTCTAGTTTGTACCGAAAATGAATTTCTTCTACCCTCAGACCAGGGGCCTGAGAGCCAAATCTAGTATTCACCTCAGATCCCCTCTTGCTGCCCGTAAACACAGCAGAAATGTACGGCCCAGAGCATCTTGAATTAAACAGCTTGTAGGGAGCCGGAATTCTTTGCTTTCCAAACAAGTTCCAGATCCTGGCAGAAGAGGACAGGGACTAGTCTAGGGGAAGTTCATGTACTCCCTCCCACTGCCTCTAAAAGCAAATTGACAAATGAAACCTCCAGTTCATTTGTTCCTTGGGAGCCAGAATGATGCTGGATTTGGACTCTGAGTTTGAATATTGACTTCACCACTTACCAGTGGGAGGACTTGGGCAAGTTGTTTAACCCTTTAAGTTTCAGTTTTCTCATGGGGGAGGATATACTACTTCCTGCCTCATGGTTTGTCAGGATTAAATAAGGTAATGAAAGTATAGATAGGAGTATGCCTGTGAGTAACCCCCTGAAATTGTGCAGTATGCAACCTGTGCCACCATGCATGGCAGCCCTGGAGAAGAAAGACACAGGTGAACTAGCTTTCCTTTAAGGTCACTTCTAGTGGAGAGAATCCCCGATCCTCCACATAGGCTCCTATAGAAATAAAGGCAATGGCTTGAAGGTTATCCCTCTGTGGGTGGGTAGCCCCAGAAAGTTAGAAAAGTAGGCATCTGTCATGTATGAAGCCACAGTGTGGGATGGAGAGACCGATCTGAACCATAGGGAAACCTGATTTATTGCTCAAGGAAACCTGTACAATACAGGAACTCTCTAGACTAGCAATGCACAGTAGAACTTTCTGCTGGGACAAAAATTGTCCCGATCTGTGCTTTGCAGTATGGTGGCCACGGGCCACATCTGGCTTATGGAATACTTGAACCGTGGCCGGAGCAACCGAGCAATGAGGTTTTGCCCTTTATTTAATTTTAAACAGTTCAAATTTAAGTGCAAACAGCCACACTAATATGGTAGCTATCATACTGGACAGTTCAGCTCTCGAATGTATAGTGTTAGTATTTCTGTAGACCAAGACAGAGAGCCTGGGTAATAATAGCTTCTTTACTTTTAAAGTGTTTCCGGATGCCAGGCTGGTGGGCCGGACTTTCTCTCATTTTGACAATTCCCAGCAGACATTTGAAAAAGAAACCAACATCCCCTTTTCCGAATGAGGGAAGAAGTCTTGGAGACTAAGGTCTTGCACATGGTTATGAATGAGCGGGTGGCGCTGACGGGCCCCACAGCTCCGCTCTTCCTACCACCCTGAACACTTCCAGGGCAGGCTAGTGGCAAAGGGCAGGAACTCTTTCCCCAGACAGCCAGGGAGAAGTGCCAGTTGCCCCAACATTTAATCCAGCTCAGATGCTCCTGAGCTGCCTGAGACAGTAACTCAGGCCCAGTTCTATTCGAGAAGCACGGGGGCAGGTGGTATTTGCAGGTGATATGGGAGCAGCCGTCTTGTGATTGGGACGGAGTCTGTGGGGGCTGCACACATGGGGACTGCAGCAGAGGAAAAGGCTAAAGGTGCTTGTGGATGAAGTAATGCTCTTAATGGGGGTTCCAGGCGCTCAACCAGAGCAAGAGAGAAAGGGTGGGAGCAGAGTCAGTAATGTACCCAAGTCAGTGCAAGGATTGTACAGGTGCCCATAAAAGCCCTTCTGAAATGAAAAAGCCTTTCAGCATGTGGCGTGCATCTGGCTCATGCCTTTAGGGGCTCTGCTGCGGATACGGGGAGTCCTCACACGCACAACGCCTCTCCAGGCAGGGTGACTTCTGGTTGCAGCATTGTCAAAGGCTTGCCTGGACACTCTGGGCCTCCTAGAGCCAGTTAGAAACTTGACAGGAGGTAGGCTTGACCGAGGAGATCCCCCACTGCCACCCACTTGTTTTATAGATGGGATCTCTGGAGCCCAGAAAGGGGAAGAGACTCGCCCCAAGTCACACAGCAAGGCACTGGCAGAGTCAGATCTCCGCATCTCTGATCTCCTAACCAAGTCATTGCCCACTCCCGATTTCCGGCCGTTCCTTCCTCATACACGAGGGCTACATGTCACTTCATATCTTACTTGGAAGATGCAAAGTGCAAAAAGGGCACTGCCTGGGAATTAAGTAATTAATAGCAGCAGCGGCTTATTGAGCATTTTCTACTTGCCAGTGCCTGGGCTGAGTGCTCTGCACAGACCACTTTATTTCAGCCCCACAGAATCCTTCTGGCATTACTGCCCCATTCCGTAGAGGTGGAAGCTGAGGTTCCCTGAATGAAGGTGGTTCGCCCCACACTATGTAGCCAGGGGTGGGGGACCTGAGATTCCTGTTCCTCCATCAGCCTGCGTCCAAAGCGTAGCCCTTATGTCCCACTCTGAGGCTGCCATGGTCTCTCTGGCATTACTTTGTCTATTTCCATTTCTGCTAAGGAGAAGAAATCTAATTCTCCCTCTTCCCGCCTCTCCCCTCCAGTGTAGTAGAGGCACAGAGGCTTACAGTCAGGAGACCCACCTCTAGCACTGGCCCTCCCCCTGTTGCAGCCATGCTGCCTTCCCACGCCAGCTGCTGCTGTTTCTAAAATGTGGGTGGTCCTTGAGTGGATTCTAGCGGAGTGGCCCAGCACCTCACTGACACTGGGAGAGCCCTCGTGTGTGTTGAGCTCTTACTTACTTATTCGGTCTTCATGACGACTCTGCAGGCAGTGCACCCCATGCCCATTTAATCGGGTGAGGAAATTAAGGAACACAGAGAGGTTAAGAAGCCTCCCCAGGTACTCACAGCTAGGAAGTTGCAAGGCCAGGATTCGAACCTGTGTAGTTTGGCTCGAGTCTATGCTCCTATTACAGTGGCATCATTTTTTTTTTTAAGATTTTATTTATTTATTTATTTATTTGACACACAGAGAGAGATCACAAATAGGCAGAGGCAGGCAGAGAGAGAGGGGGAAGCAGGCTCCTCACTGGGCAGAGAGCCCAATGTGGGGCTCGATTCCAGGACCCTGGGATCATGACCTGAGCTGAAGGCAGAGGCTTAACCCACTGAGCCACCCAGGCACCCCTACACTGGCATCATTTAAAAAACTCACTTGTTCACTTCCCAGCTGAGCCTCAGTTTCTCAGTCTGCAACAAGGGTATGATTTCTACTCTATTGTGTTAATCAAAGGGGTTTTAAATGCTTGTAAATCAGTTGGCACATAATGGGTATTTGATAATGGGATTATTGTATGCTGTTAGCACTCTGTGGATCTGTGTGACTAAAGAGAGTTTGAGAGAGTACACATGCTTTTTTATAGACGGACTCCCAGGCACAGAGAGGCAGAATATTTGAGGGATGCTCAGCCCTCTGGGGCGATATTTCGCCTTAGCATGCAGAACTGTGTGTTCAGAGCCACGTGTACCCGACGGGCTCCTTGCCCAGTGCTCTTGGCTTCTCTCGGATGGCATCCTCAATGTCAGGTCTTCGTGGTCACCCTAGATTAGCATCAAGGGTTAATTCTGAGGCTCTGTACTAGCTGGTAGGTAAGCCCTAAGTGCACTAAGATCTAATCTTAAAGGGGAATTCAGAAATCCAGACAGGCTCTGGAAAGTCTGCTGTGCAGAGGGCACAGCGAGGCAAAGGTGAGGAGCTGGGAAGCAAGAGAAATGTGCAGGAGAGACGAGCTAACTGAGAGACTAGGAGGAAGGACAGGTGCATGGCAAGAGATGGAGCTAGACTTGTCATCTGGGCTCCACCGTGGAGGCCCTGGAGGGCCAGGCCACAGGTGTGACTTGTTTGGAAGGTGACAGTGTCTTAGCACTTAGTACTTGTTTAAAGCAGATTTAATCAGCAGCCGAGAGTGCCTGATGAACTGGGCAGGAAGGAGAGAGGCTGGAGGCAGCAAGACCAGGCCCTTTACTCCCCTCTTCTCCGGTGGAGCCTTCTACAGTGGATTTCTCTATGGTGAAATTCCCTGAGCAGATTCCAGCTAGTTCTAATACGTTCTCTGCTGCAAACCGAGGTCCCCAGCCAACTCTGGCCCACGTAGTGCTGAGGTCTGCAACCCTTCAGGGGCTGGAGGCCAAATGCATCATAGGCCCAGGCCAAGGCTCCAGGAAATTGGGGTCAATTTCCTATTCCCCCGAGGTCCCAGCAGAATCATGGGGCCTGGGGCTTGGGGCTCCAGGAGGGAGAGTCGCTTCTCTGAAGCCACATGAAGTGGCCAGAACTCTCCCTGAGCTCTCGCAGAACCTCCGGGGGTGGACCGTGTAAGATGTCCCACAGTTTCCCACTCGGGATGGACCACCCTTGTCCCGCGGCCACCGAAGCTTCCGCCGCAGACAGACAGGCGGGTGAGAGGCCCGAAGAGGGCCCCCCTTTCCCTTCGGAACCCTGTCTCCTTGCAGCTGTTTTCTCAGGCAGGGCAGCTTCCGCCTCATCAGCCCTGTCGGCGCGCTGATTCACTTCCTCCTGCGTGCACTGGTTCTCCTAGTCCCTCGGCCCCCCGTGTCATCCTCTGCTCGCTCACGCACGTGTCCCCTCACCCACACATTCGTTTCTGCTCTTGCTCACTGAGCAAATCTCCTTCCATGACTCCCTGCCTGTTCACCCCATCTTCTGTCGAGCGGTTCTCGAGGGAACGCAAACACCTACTGAGTGATGAGTGAGTGGACCGGGGGGTCGGGACCTGTCATGTGGTGTGGAAAGGTCCTGAGGATGTGGGGACGAAGAGGGCACTGTCTGGGGCCTTGAGCAGTTCATCCTCTAGGTGGGAATGGATGGGAAACAGAGAGGCGGGGCGTGTAGAGACCTGACGGGTGCGCCCTGCGGTTAGAGCAGGACTAGGACGGGGTCTTCTGGGCCAAAGGGTCTGGGCGGGGAGGGAACCCAGCAGCCAGGAGGAGCAGGAGTGCGGAAGCATGGCGGCAGGGGAGCGCCTAGGGTGCATTTGAGAGTGTAGGTGGTTTAAGCTGACATTCAAGGTTGGTGGTAGTGCAGTAGGGAGCAAAGCCATGGAGAGGGAGCCAGAGTTCAGACCCTGCGGGCTCTGGAGGCCAGCCACAGGACTTTGGATGGAAGCTGCAGGGCATAGGAGCCAAGGCATAGATATTCGTCCTAGTGGAGCACAGTCAGCGACTCCTATAGAGGTTCTCTGCTTATCAGAAGCTTGAAAGAGGGAGAGAATATACAGCTTATTCTGCAGTGGAGGGGCTCCTGTGGACACTGCCCAGGGTTCTCCATTCTCAGGGGGGTTGAGTCCAAACTCCATAAGCTGACAGTCAAAGCCCCACCCTGTGTCTGCCCTACCAGCTCTTCCTCCCTTGGTTCACAAGCCGAGAGCCCCTGGGGAGCTCTCGGCTGCTCACTATACTTCCTTGCATTTGCCCATGCTCTTTGGCCTTCCAGAAAGGTCTTTCTATCCCTGTTCCGCCTGTGACTCTATGCATCCTTGAAAACTTTTTCCATTTATCACCTCCTCTACAGGGCCTCCCTGCTTGCCCCTGACAACCCATTACTCTCCCCGTGACCTCCCAGCACAGCACTGATCACCATCGCATTGACGTGGCTGGCTGCTCACGTGACTGTCTTTCTCACAGGGGCCCATACTTGACTCCTGATACAGCTCACTTGACTTTTGAACCCCACAGACCCGGGCACAGACTGGGCACCAAGAAATGGTCCTTGGATTCGGGGGCAGTCCTAAAGTATCTGCAGAGCGAGACCTCCCATTAGAATCCCAGACTCCGGAAGTAGGCTCAGAGCGAGGGCTGAGCCTGCACGTTGCATGTGCCTACTGCCTTGCGGAAGATGGCGAAACTATGTAATGCCTGTTCTAAAGAACTGGGGGTGGGGCACCGAGACCGCTCCAAGACCCATGTTCTTACCTACTGTATGAGCTGGGGCACATTTGGGTGTGTTTGGTCACCTCAGTTTGGTCATCTCAGTTTAAAAAAAAAAAAAAAATCAACACAGAAATCCCCCTGACTGAAATCTCTGAAAGAACTCGAAGCTAGGGTTCAGGAAACATGGGAGTTAGGCTCCCTGGAAAGCTCTGGGCACGTTTCTTCCTGCCTTGAGTCCTCAGTTTCCCCATCTGTCAAGCGGAAATGTTAACAGTGCCTCTATTTTTGGGTGATTGGGTTTCTACTTAACACTTCCAGGGCTCTGGGGAGATGAGGAACGGTTTCCTCTCTTACTCTGAGGGGCTGATTATGGTGAGGGTGGCAGTCCCTCCGGGTCACGCTGACTGTTCTATGGTCTGTGCTGCTCAGGGACGCGGGAGCAACATCATCCACTGCCGGAAAGATGGCACCTGGAGTGGCTCCTTCTACATCTGCCAGGAGATGCAAGGCCAGTGCTCGGCCCCGGACCAGCTCAACGGCAACCTCAAACTACAGTGCCCGGAAGGCTATGCCATAGGTACGGTGGGCGCGTGAGGGCAGCGGGGAGGCACAGGGCCTTCTCGAGCCTGGGGCCAGTGCTTCACTGGGTGACTGGGCACCACTCCCGATGCCCTGTAGGAGGGAGACAGAGATGAAGGAGACTAGGTCCTGTGTTCCCAGAAAGAGAGTTGAGGGTACACGTGTTGGAGAAGAACAGTCGGGGAGTGTGGAGAGTCCCACTGGAGCACCGAAGAGCTGACCGCTGTGTCGGGGGACCCAGAAGGCTCCTAGGGGAAGGGACGTTTCTATAGGGATTGGAAAGAGCTTGTTGGGCAGGAGGTGGGCTTCTGGACAAGGAATCATGCGGCGTGGAGGGGAGGAGCTGCAAAAGCACACACCCTGTTTCGGAAAGCAGTGGTGGTCCCCGGTTAATCTTAAATTGTGCGTAATACTAATCCTTCGTGAGTACCTACTGCGGGTTAGGTCCTGCAGCCAGCACTTCAGAGGCACCTTCTCATATCTGCTCAACGACCTATAACAGATGAGGAGATGGGCACTTGAAGGGATAACAGAGCTCTCCCCAAAGCCAGACATCTCTCTTACTCTGGAGCCCCAGTTCTTTCCCTGGCATCTCAGTGGCCTCCAACTGGGAGGATAAAAAGCATATTCGGAATGCTATTTGTGTGGCGATGGGCTAGCTCACAGAGTGCTCACAGTGAGGGGAGACAACCTGGGGTTTGATGCCAGGGATTTGCCTGGTTGAAACCAGGCATCTGGACAGAGGCATTAATCACAGGCTCCGAGGCTTTCTGGGGGAACTGGGCATGCATTGAGTCTGACCTCAGTGGAGGGCAGTGGTGCTGACCTCTTGGGCTGATTCCCTAATTGACCATGATGAAAAGCCCAGGGAATTGGATGTTCTTTCTCATGGCCAGCGTGATTTATGGGATAATCACCAGGGATGTCTGGAGCAGGAGGTTATCACACACACACTCACTCCCAGTCACACGGTGCCAAGTTCTGCATCCAGCAAAACGGGAGCTGTCACTTCTTGTCCAGAAGCAAGGCCTGTGTTTGGGGAGGGGAGGTGTATGGGGCCCCTGACCACCTCATTTCAAAGATGGAAACGTAGAGCCTGAGACCGCACATGCGTTCTTCACCTAAAAGCAGACTAGGAATCAGTGCTCCTGCATTGAGCTCAGAGCACCAGCTCCCTTGTGGGTGAGAAAAACCCCCAAGTGCAAGGTTGCTCTCTCTGATGATTCAGAAGGGACTTCAGGTTCCTACAGAGCCACCATCTGAAGGACCCTGGCCAGGATGTTTGCAGAGAGGGGGTATTTTGCGTGATCTGCCAATATAGGCATTCTAGAAGTTTTGGCAACAGGTGTAGCAATGGTCAATAACATTGGATACTCTATCCCAAAGCCAATGCTTTCTTCTGCCATCATTCCTGATAGGTGGTTCTAGACACTTAGGTCTGTGATAGGGTCCCTGCCCCCAACTCAGCCAGGATACACAAGTGAATATTCAGTTACATTCATGACTGGTATTAAGTGTTCCTGGGAGGGAAATTTTTGATTAAGTGACTTCTATTTAAAAGAAAAAAAGAAACTTTTAGAAACAGACTTCCTGTCTGTCTACCTCCACGGATATACTCAAATATATTCACACATGCAAAAATAAACACAAGCACAAATGTTTAATCACCAAACAGACCCAAATACACGCAGCATAAACTCATTTCAAAGCATAAACTCATACACATCAGCCAAATACTGCACAAATACTGCGCTAACACGCGCGCACACACACACACACACGTGACATAGAGTCACACACGTCACAAGCACAGATGCATCTGAGGGCCTGAAACATGTTATGTAGGCAGGAAGGTGCCCAGATACACCATGAGGCTCCCGGATGCATACGCCGCCCTCACAGTCTCACCGCAAACGGCCCTGCTCTCCGCTCACCCAGCGAGACAGAGGCACACGTATGGCCGTAGCATCCCTTTGCCCACCAAGCTTTCTCACAGTCAAGCAGAAAGGGAAAGAAGTCAGTACGACACAGGAGCCTCGATGTCCTTCCCTTCCCTATGCCCATGTCCCATTGCCAGACAGATGTCCCTCTTTTGAATATGGTGATCCATGCATGCTGGCGGGCTGCTGGGGAAGGAGGCAAAGGTGGTTGCTGAGAGGGAAAAGGCAGCATGGGACGCTGGGAGGGAAGGAGGGAAAACAGATTTCCCTCCTGACCTCCAGGTCCCTCCTCTTCATTACCTCCAAAGACCCCCATATCAGAAGACCAGGCTGGGCTCTTCCCTGTGCACAGCCCCCCTCACCAAGGAAGGGATTTGATCCAAGGCCTTATAATCGGGGTGAAGTCCCTTCATGTGGGCTCAGGGGCTGGAGGACACATTCTGGAGCCACCCAGAGCAGCCCCTTGTGGGCCCCTTCCCCGGGCAGCACAGGCCAGCTTCTGTGGCAACCAAGAGCACTCAGAAAGTTGCTACTGCCCCCCCCTCGGGGCTGCCATCCTCCCTCCTTCTCCCAGGGAAGGCAGAGGCAGGGGCCCGGTGAGATCACCCTCTCTAATGATGCCAATTCCTGCTCATATATCACAACAGGGCAGCCTGGTCCTAAAGCCCCAGCTCTGGGGGGGGGGGGGGCCGGTGAGGGGAGTGCATGGGAGAGAGCTACAGGGAGGGGAAGGGGGACGGGACTGCTGCTGAGCAGACCAGGGATGGCCTCCTGCCTTGACCATATTTTCCCCTTTGTTCCTCTCCTGGGAGAAAAGAGCCTTTGGTTTTTCCTCACAGGCTACCTCCTGCTTTTGCAAAAGAGGATTTTATCATCACAGCCTTGTTTCTACCTCGCTCCCTAAATACTCCTTTAGAACTGATCTCATGATAAACACGCAGCACTGACTTTCTCCAGCTGCTTCGTGACTCCCCCCGCCTTATTCCCATCACTCATCTTTATGGTATTTTTGCAGTCCTCCCCACCCCTGCTGCCTCATTTCTTTTCCCTCCTTTATCTTCCTTTCTCTTTCCTCTGTTGGGCTCCCCTGTATCCACTGCCGGGCTCAGAAGGCAGAGGGACGTGGGTTTTAATTCATGGGGCCCTAGTCGCCTGCTTTGTAACCTGAGCTCCGTGCACATCTCTAACCTGAGAAATGGGTGTGATGACAACCTGTCACACAGTGCAGGGTATTCAGGAGAATGAGTGACATATGAAAACCACCTGCAGGGCCAGGGATCTGGCCCCCCACCTTCTGGGCTCAGGGGCCCTGCATTTAAAGTGAAGAGGTTTCACTCTTCAAACTGTCCTAGGCATGCCACTCCACCCCTGTCCCTCGTCAGTCCTGATGAGTCTCTCAGAGACTCAGAGACCAAGATGGCAACAAGCAGGGCACTCGTAGATAGACTGTGTATGTGTGTGGGGGGTGGATATACACATAGACATCACACACACACACACGCATGCGTGCACTGGAAGGGAGCCTTTAGAATGGCTACTGGAATCAAGTTGGCTGTCTCTTGGGACTCACTTCGTGTTCAGGGGTGGTCCTGGCATTAAGGCAAGGGAACGACCTCCTTAGGACCTTAGTCAGATTCTGCCACATCCATCCTTTGCCCACAGGAATGAGCATGGCTTGAGAGTCCTGGGGACACCTCAGGGGATAGGCTTGATTCTCAGGAGACTTCACAATGTGTGAGGGCAAGATAGAGAATGAATGCACCAAATTATAGTCGACTTGCCTACCCACAGCTTAAAGCCAGCTGTGCCTCATCAAGGGCTGCTGTGTACCCACCTGTCCCCGCTTATCATCAATGCCTTCATTCTTTCATTTCTTTATCCAAGATGCAGTCTTGTATTCATTCACTCCCCCATTGGGGTACGCATGTCCTCCTGTTTATTCACCCACCCCTCAGTCCCTTGTCCATGGATGCGTTCACTCACTCCCTGTCTCTCTCACTCGTTTCACAAATGCTTTCTGCCATGTGTGGTGCCAGGCTCTGGGAGGAGAATGGGGAGCACAGAGAGGGCTGGCTTCAGGAGTTTACAGTCCGGCAGGGAAGAGAGGCATCGATACAACCATTCCCAAGCCCGTGGGAAGGGGCTAGTGCCTGTGAGAGGGCCTGGTCTATCAGGAAAGCAGGGAGGGCTCCTCGGAGCAGGCAGCACTTGGATGGAGGTCTGAGGGATCATTAATAGTGCATTAGTTGAAGAAGAGTAGGAAGGGCCTAAAGGCACCGGGGAGGCATGCGTGGAAGCGCCGCGCAAGCAGGAAGTGAGGGGCTAGGAGGGCTGACGCTTCCTGCACCGTCCCTGCGTGTCAGGCACCGGGCTAGGCTCACAAATGAGTCCCCCTCTTCCCTGTCCATGTAGGGCATCACTGTAACCGTGGAAAGGCAGGCACAGGGAGGGCATAAGGCCAGCTCTGAGAGACTCATCGTTGCTGAACACTGCTCTCACTCAGGCGCAAAGATCAGGGCAGGCTTCTTGGAAGATTTGAACTGGGCCATGAAGAACTGATAGGATTTGACCTTGAGAAGGCAGATGGGGGTTATTCTGGGGAAGGGGTGAATGGGAGCAGAAACATAGAGGCAAGGGGTTGTGGGACTCAGGTGGCAAATCTATGGCAATCTGGCTGGACCATCCAAACCATGAAGATGGTTAATGGGAGATGAAATTGACTAGACCATGGCAGCCCATGGATGCTGGGCAGAGGGGATTACATTTTGTCCTGCTTTTGGGGAACCTTGAAAATGTTCTCAAGCAGAGGAGGGGCGTGACCAAATGGGGTTCAGGGCCAACGAACATGGTGATGGGTGCAGCCTAGACTAGAGACCAGAATAGAGTTGGAGAGACCACAGGCTGCCCCTCTGGGAGTTCGCTTCTTTCCACTGTCCTCAAGGCCAGGGTGGCCTGGCCCACAGGGGACCAGGAGCAGGTTCCACACTGTGAGAGAGCAGCCCATGGGCATCAGGGGATTGTGGGCTGAGCTGTGGCCTCACACTGTGCTTGCTCTCAGGGTCGGAGTGTGTCACCTCGTGCCTGGACCACAACAGCGAGTCCATCATCCTGCCAGTGAACGTGACCGTACGGGACATCCCGCACTGGCTGAACCCCACACGGGTAGAGGTGAGTGACAGGGCCAACCCTGGTGGCTTGGGGAGGGAAATGACCCCATTGGACACTTAACTATGCCCTGGTCCTGAATTCGTCCTTTCGCACATGATGCGAGTCATGAGTCACTGACTCATCACACCTGTTCGGGGGTTGGGGGGGGCTCTATTCACGATCATTTCTCCAGGCCTCCAGCATGTCACACTTCCCCTTCGGCCAGGCTTGTGCAAAGGACCTTTTATTTACTGGTCCACTGAATCCTGATGGCAGGCTAGGAGTAAGAGGACTGCTGTCCCCAGTTTAGAGGTGAGGGCGCCGAGGCACCGAGAACACACAGAAAGCAGCGTCAGGTCACAAACCCCTGTCTGTCTGACCAGGCCTGTATCTGTGAGTATAGTGCGATCTGGCTTCCCCAGACAAGCTCTTAGAAGGCCTTCCGTGTGCTGTGGCCTAGATTTCTGGTATCCTTCTCCCTGCTTTACTTGTTTGATGGAAAGCAACTAATAGTGATCTGGGGAACTCGTAACACCCATTGCTTAGGCAGCACCCACTATGTTCCCGTGCCCAGCACTCAACACACAAGATAGTATTTAAGCCCCAGTATTGTACGGAGCAAGGGGCGTCGCCTGCAGTCCCTGCTTGGGGACACGGAGATCTTAGGAGTGAGCAATGGGCCCCAGCGCGAAGACTCGAACCCGAGCCTGAGTCCAAAGGCAGTGCTCCTCCCGCAGCGTCAAGTTGGCATGGCCCTGGCCAGGGGCCTTGTAGGCTCTGCCTCTCGGCAGCCGCTGTCCTTGCCCAGGTCCAGCTGGGGGCTGGCCACTCTCCCAGGCCTCCATGTCACCTGGTCCATCCATGACCCTGTAGGTGAAGCAGAACCCCACTCTTGCCCTCAAGGGCAGCGTGGACCCCAGGCCTCATGTACACATTCTGGGCACTGGCTCAACCTGGAGAAAGTGAAAGAGGAAAGCAGGGCACACAGGCACTGTTCAGCGATGTCCCTGTCGGCCAGCCTTTCTGCCTGGGGTGCAGGGGGGCCACGCTGTCTGCCCTCCTGCTTCAGATCTCGCTCCGGATAGCCAGGCAGAACCCGATACGAGGTATACTATTTCTCAAATGAGCTGAGGGCATGATCACGAGGGCTTACTCAGCACCGTCCCATGGCGCTGGCGCTGGCCTTGGACACCCACTCCGCTCCCCTGTGCACCCCAGCATTCTTCTCCCTCCCTCCTCTCCCCTTCCTCCTTCTCCCTGACTGTTCTCTGCCCCATCTACAACTCGAGCCCCTGTTGCCTGCTTCTGTCTCCACTCTGTTTCTCTGTCCCCTCTCCTAAGACCCCGATCACCTTGTTCCACATCCCGCCCACCCATACTCTTTCCCCTCTGTCTGCCCCTGACTCTCCCATGCATTCCCTAGACAGCGCCGTTTCCCCGACCTCATGCTCCTCATCTGTTTTCTGCCTTTGGCGCGCCTTACCCCACTGCTAACCCAGAGACCCACACAGATTCTCACTGAATAACCCCGGCAAATGCTGGCGTGCTGTCCACACCCAGGGGCATGCACAGAACCCCATGTCAGAAGCTCAAGGAAGTTGGAGATCAAGTATAAGCCCCTCACTGTACAGGCAGAGAAACTGAGGAGCGGCGAGGGAGGGGGGTTAAGCCAGGGTCGCCCCAGAAGCAGAGCCAGGACTGTGCCACGCCGCGGCTCCATTCCCCTCCCTCTCCCCTGCCCTGCTTCCATATACCCGAGGCAGGGGAATCACACTCCTACACAGAGCAGACACAGGAGACCTCGCTCATACCCCAGTACCGGAGGTCTTCTCCGCCTGGGACTCAGACCAGTTTCCCCTGGCCCAGCTCCCACTCAGGCCTTTCCTCTGCCCCCTGGGTGAATTCCTGCCCTTCCCTCTGCGAGCCCCAGGCACTAAAGAGTTCAGTTATAATTCACTGTGAAATAAATCCAGGGATTGGAAAGCCTGCGAGCCCCCCTTCCCCAGTTGCCCACCCGCCGCCTGCCCGTCCCAGCCCCCACCCAGTTCCCTGGTCTGCCGACCCTTTATTGATGCCGGCCTACGGAGAGAACCATAACGAGGTTCAGACCTCCACCAGTCTCCGGAGGCCTCATTATCCAGGAGGAAAAAAATGTGGTAGAAACAGGGAGGAGGGTGAAGGGCAGAGATTGATGATTTCCAGGAATAAGGCAGAAAAGCTGGCCTCTGCTGCACCCTTGCCCCCTTGGGTGGTGAGAGCTAGGCAGAAACAGCGGCTAGAGCAGGCGCCACCAGGCCAGGCCAGAGCAGAGGCCTGGGGGCAGGCGGGGGCAGGGGCGCCCCGCGTTCTTGGGCCTGGCTCCCAGGGGGCGGGGGGCCAGGCGCAGGGGTGGGAAGGCGCAGGGGTGGGAAGGCGCAGGGGTGAGAAGGCGCAGGGGTGAGAAGGCGCAGGGGTGGGGGCGGGCTGGGCTCCAGCTCCCCTTACCTTCGTCCCCGGAGAAGGAAGTGCAGGAACGGAGCTGACATTTCCCTGATGCCGCCTGTGAATCTGGCACTGGGTCATGCTTCCTGCACACACACCCCCCACACCCCGTGAGTGGGTTTCAGTCTCTCCCCGGTTTGCAGGGGAGGAAATGGAACCTCAGCGAGGGGATCCCCTTGCCTGAGAGGAGGTGAAGGGAGCCTCTGGGCAGTCTTCATGGGCAGCTGTTCCCGGCTGCCTGTGCAGTTTCTGCTGGACGTAGGACAATAATAATAAAAACCAACTGTCCACTGACTGCTTACCAGGGAGCATGCTGCGGGACAGTTCACCACTGGCTCTCTGCGCTCCCCCCCGCACCCCCTCCTGACTCCACCCCCAGAGAACAGCCACCATCTAGAACTCTAACTTGTAGCCTTTGCCAATTACCGTGGTGTCAATATTCCCCCCATGGCAGATGTCCAGTTTCCCAAGTTGCCCTCACTGCACACACAGCTGTGAGGAGACAGGCACCGCTGCCTCTCCTGGGCCCACGCGAGTCGGCTGAAGCCCATGGTGGCACGTGTCGCACGACAGCCTCTATTTTAAGTACTTTGCACGCATCGGCCTATGTGACGCAAACAACGCCTACTTAGATGAGTGGGAGATGGACACTGAGATCACGTGCCGTGATGAGCGCACCACGATGGTGACCTTTGCACAGGCAGGCCCGAGGTCCTTTTACCATGGTGCTCCCTTTCTTGCCCAGCTCGCGGTGGGTGCTCGCCAAATACTTAGGGCTGCGGGGTCAAGTGACCCAGGTTCTCATTCAAGCTCAGGCATGTTCTTGCTGTCTGTCCTCGGGCAAATCCTATCACTGCTATAAGCCGCAGTTTGCCTGTCTGTGGGAGGGGAGATAGGCCTGGATCAAGAGTCCCAAAGTTGGATACCCACGGGGACCAGGCTGGTGGGGTAAGTGGGTGAAGCAGGCCTGGGGTGTCATTCTGTATATCACACACCTAGGCATATTATTAATACTAGTAGCAGGATTTACTAGACATATTTCAGACACTTAAAATATAATACAAACACCCATGTGTGTTATAATACAAACACCCAACTTAAGAAATGACTCTCTAAATTTTCTTCTTACTGAGACTTAATGAACATGCTGATCTTACGTGTAAGGTTTGATCACTGTTTACGTTTGTGGCCACTCCTGAAACCACTCCCCAGGTTGGGATCTCTGGCACCCCAGAGGTCATCCCCTCCCCATGCCAGGCAATGGCTGTGCCCCCAAGATCATGTCTACTGGGTTGGCTTATTTTTTTTTATTGAGGTATAATTGACATATAAAATTATATTAGTTTCAGGTGTACTAAAATTTTCAGGCTTACTTTCATAAAGAAAAACACTCTGTCCCTTTATTTTATTTAAAGTTCTCCCCTTTGAAAGCGCCCACTCCCCCACCCCCATCACCCCGCATGCACTGTTGGGAGCGATAGGGACACGGAGAAATCTTCCTCACATCTAATAAGGGATATGATACAAACTCAGTGACAGATGGCAATGTCTCTTGGGCTCCATGCTGGAGAGACTGCAGGGAAAGGTGGAGACAGTGGTGAACTCTGGGGAGCACATCCTGCTTCCCAAGAGGGCAGCTCGAGCCACGTGTGGCAGTGTGGAAATGTGTGCCTAGTATGGCTAGAGTCCTCACCTTGTCTTGAATATAAGAAATCTGGAGTCTTTAAAATATAAAATCTCTAATTTTTTTAAAATATTGGCAAATAATTTTGACGTCTGTCAAGCACACTGTGTGCCAGGCCGAACATTTCTGTGGGTTGTGTAGCCTGGAAGCTGTTGGCTTGCAACCTTTGGATGAGGCAGACTCCTAGCCCCAGCATCTGGAATTCAGGGAACCAGCCTCTCTGTCACCAGCTCCAAGGGAGCACCCCTGTCTCCCCTGCACCTCAACTTGTTCACGGCAAAAGCAGCTCGCGGCCTCAGAGGCTTATGATTCCTCTAGGAAGCTGGGACTTTGGATTTCATAATGGCTTCTGGGAAAAGGATGGAAGGAAGGAGGAGAGAGAGGAGAAGAAGAAGAAGAAAGGGAGGGAGGTGCTGAAGGGGGGGAAAAAAGGAAGTCACCATTTACTGAGTACCTATGATAAGTGGGCACCGATAGGCAGGTCCAAATGCCACCTCATTTTGTCTCTACCATACTCCAATGAGATCAACAGTATCACCATTTTATACACGAAGAAGCTGAAGTTCTCACTGGGTTTTCACTGCCCAGTTCATGTACCTAATACATCTGAATCAGAATTTGAACCCAGGGCTAATTCTCTTGCATTTCGTCTTGCAAGGTAACCACCTTCTATACTATAAATCATAATTCGACACTTGCAGACAAAGTGTGCAGAATTCATTCCTTGAAAGGAAGGCTTTACTGTGGAATGCCCTGTCAAGGATCTGAAGTCAGAGGTAGAAGGGTTCTGAGTGAGCATGGAGTCCAGTCTATCGGAGGTATAGAGGCAAAACAGCGTGTGCCCTGCAGGTGAAGCCCATGCTGGAGAGATGGGTCCAGAAGCCAGTGATCTCTCATTCACTCATTTGGTCACTGGTTCATTCACTCACTCAGAAACACTGAGGAGGTCCTTCTAAATGGCAGGCATTCTTCAAGCACAAGGCAGTCCGGGTGAAGAGTGCCTGGGCTTTTAAAGAAAGCCTGAGGCTCTGTATGTGATAACGAATGGCAAACATAAGTTAAATGATATTATTCATTCACCGAAAGTCCTATACATCAAGGGGAGAATTAAGGAGAAAAGAGGGCTCATCGTAGATGGTATCTGAAGGGGTGTCCAATCTGAGCCTTAGGATGGGGAGGCTCTCTTATGATGCTTTCTCACATATCTTAAGCTCTACCTGGGACCCCATCTTCCCTGGGATTCATCTTGGAGACACTCTGCCCACCCTTAGCCCCCTGCCTACTTTCCTCTCAAAGCCCTTCCACCTTCCTGAACCTTGGGTCTTTCCGTCAGGCCAAAGAATAAACTATTTTATATTTATAGTTTTGGGGGCTAGGGGAATGTGAAGGAGAGCGTAGGGTTTAAATACAGATCTGGTAATCAGAGAGCTGTGGGCCTACTTCCCGATGGTCCTTGCCTATGTGTGTCGCTTAATGCAGGTTGGCTAATTCTCTGTGGTCCGTCTCCTCCCGTGTAGCTCAGACTCAAAAATAGTACCTCTCCTGTAGTCATGGTAAGAATTAAATAAAGATCTGAGGACAGGGCTTGTGCGGATGAGGATGAGGATAATGATGACAGGGTTGGTAACAGTGCTATGATGGTGAGGAAGATGATGACGATGGTGGTGATGGAGATGATGATGGTGGTGGTGATGGAGATGCTGAAGGTCACTGCAGCCAGGAAGAAAGGACAGTGTATTCTTCTCAGGCACCACGGCAGGAAATGAAAGCCGCCTTACAAAGCCTGGCCTGAAAGCACTCTCACTGGGCTAGAGGTCTCCCTGGCACCCGAAGGAACAAGGCTGACATTGGAGGGCCCCCATCGGGGATCTCCCAATCTGCGGTGTAAACAGCCTAGCTTTCTCTTCAGCTCTTGCTGCTTGCCCCCTTCCAGTTCTGCTCTCATACAGAGGGGCCCTGTAGTGAGACAGGTAGGGCGTGCAGCCCTAAGGAATAGTGGAAAATCCAAAAGCCTTGGAAAGATAAACAGTCTCATGCGGATAGTATATAAAAGTCCTTTCTCTGAACTCACGTCAAGTAAACCTCAGCTGACAGAACCTTGTACAGCCACACCACAACACTCCTACAGGCGGATTAAATTAGCTCTCTCGGATAAACAGGGGGAGGGATGGGCATCACCTCCCTTGTGGATCCCAACCCTGCTGTGTTCTATTACTTGAGCCATTACCAAGAGCCACTCCAGCACCCCTGGGTTTTGGCTGGGGACAGACTCTCAGACCCAGAGATGAAATCCTGGGTCGGGTCTCACAGAGAATGAAAGCAGGTGATTCTTTCCACCTCTGGCCCTGTGGCTGGGAAGCAGAGGGCACCAGAGTAGCTAAGCTGGAAGAAAGGAGCACTGGAGCCACTCACACTCCTTCATCTGGTCAACATATACTTGTTTGCTCTGCTCCAGGCCTGGTCCTGGGGAGACACAGAGATGTGTCAAACCCAGGTCCTCAGTTAATCAGTCCCATACCGTTTATCTCCGTGGATCATCACGACAAGCCCATGAAGTGATTTTCGGGACCCATTTCACAGACAGGAGAACCCAGCCTCAGAGTGGAAATTTACAAAGCAATTTCAAGTCGAATTGCATCCACACCTGACATAGCCCATGCCCAAGGTCTTTCCCGCATTTCACCTCGTCTAGGTGTATTGGGAAAAGGTAGAAAGGGGCAGGGTGTAGTGGTGACGTAGTCTATGTAGTAGACTTCCCATGGCAAGACTGGCTGGCAGATCTTCAGCTTAGGTTGTTTGTTTAAGACTCTAATTCTGCCTAGCTAAACTGATCTTCTAGACACTATGCTAGACATGATAAGGGCTCTTCTGATGCTCTAGAACAGAGGAAGTCAAGTAAAGAAAACCCTGCCCATTGATAAAAATCATCTCTATTTTGAGATGTCTCCATGCATTTAATGTTTTTTTTTTAAAGATTTTTTATTATTTATTTATTTGACAAAGAGAGAGAGGTCACAAGTAGGCAGAGAGCAGGCAGAGAGAGAGGAGGAAGCAGGCTCCCCGCTGAGCAGAGAGCCCGATGTGGGGCTTGATCCCAGGACCCTGAGATTATGACCTGAGCCGAAGGCAGAGGCTTAACCCACTGAGCCACCCAGGCACCCCTCCATTCATTTAGAACAAACACATTTGTGAGGCGTCCTCCTTGTGCCAGACGCCATTCTAGGCGTGGGGTGATCCAGGGGTGAACCACGGATGCTGTGTGGCAGAAAGGAAAGGCACCAACCCATCTTAGTCCGCTCTTGGAGTCACGTGATTCCCTTTGTTCCAAGCTCGACAAGAAACTTAATTATGGTGGGGCTCCCATACAGGTCTGCCTTCGGGGAGAAACTGGGTTGGCCATGTGATTTTCCATATTCTGACCCGTATGACTGTTCATTTCTTAATGAAAATTAATCAGCTGGCAGTCATCCAGGAGAGCAAGACCTGATCACATAGACCTCTACGGCTGGTCCCTGACACTTACCTCTCATTGCAGATCTAAGCATTTGCCTCCAGGTTGTTTTCATTTTATTTTTTAAAGAAATCATTATAATTTTGGCATGAAATGTAAGACATAGAGAAAGGAGCTTCTGGGAACATCATGTTAGCCCCATTCCTGATGCTATGTACCTTCCTAGTTTTATCTTTCTCTTTTCACCTCCTTTAAAAATTATCCTCATGGGGTGCCTGCGTGGCTCAGTGGGTTAAAGCCTCTGCCTTCGGCTCAGGTCATGATCCCAGGGTCCTGGGATCGAGCCCTGCATCGGGCTCTCTGCTCAGCAGGGAGCCTGCTTCCTCCTCTCTCTCTGCCTGCCTCTCTGCCTCCTTGTGATCTCTGTCTGTCAAATAAATAAAATCTTTAAAAAAAATTATCCTCATATTGGATTTTGTTATGAGCTTCCTTAAATAATTTCTAGAACGAGTGCTTAGTTTCGAGTCCTGGTTTCTTCAGTAAACAGCTATGAAGCCTGGGGTATTCATTCTCCATATGACCCAAGATTCATGCCCAACTCACTGCATGGTAACGAGGAATAAATAAGATAATACATAAAGTAATTAGCACCACAAATGAACTCAATATATTTTGGTTGTCATTATCATAGTAACAATTATTATTATTAAAGGAGGTTATAAATAAATACGTACATGCAAACCTAGATACTCCAAGGGGGTTTGGGGAAGGCACCACAGGGGAAGTAAGTCATGAGCAGCTGAGCAAAAGATAACTAAAGGTTCTCCAGAAGACAAGATGAGGAAGGGCATTTCAGTGAAGAAGAACAGCAAGGACAAAGTCACAGAGGTATGGCAGTGTGGACAGTGTCAGGGAACTTGGAGTGGCCCACAGGGCATGGTGGCAGGTGGAGGCAAGAAAGGTTCTCTGTGTCTCCAAGGGTTCTGAACCAGTCCACTGCTCTCAAACTGTAGTGTGTATCAGAGTCATCTGGCAGGCTTGTTTTGTGGAGTCCCAGGTCCTGGCCTCAGAGATTTGGATGCATTAGATCCAAGGTGGCTCTGAAGTATGTGCCTTCTTCATGAGCTCCCACAGTGACCCCGATGAACGTGGTCCTCAGCACATGTGTAGGGAAACCCCGCTTCACACTATTCTCCCTTCTCCCTGCTGCAGCCGTTATGTATACTCTGCCTTTCCTCCTCCTTCCCACCTCCTTCCCACCTTGTTCCTAACTCCACCCATGGATCAAGCATCAGCCAAGAATTTCCTGAAGGGCCTTTCTGACCGTGTCTTCATCCCCCAGTTCTGCTTCTCTTCAGCCCTCATTCCTGCCAGGGAGATACAGGATCATACCTACAGCAAACACAAATACTTTTGTAATCTTATGGCTCCTGTTACTGCAAGTACAATCATCCATGGGCAAATTATCCATGTAAATGCCAGGGTGAAGACAGGACTTGGAAGATCCAAGAAGACATGGGGTGGTTGAATGTGGTGCCAACAACGAGATGGCTTCCTCCCAGCCCCAAACCCATCTGACTGCTCTCTCCTTCTCTCTGCAGAGAGTTGTCTGCACGGCTGGTCTCAAGTGGTATCCTCACCCTGCCCTGATTCACTGCGTCAAAGGCTGTGAGGTGAGTCCCTAGAAGCGATCCTCCTGTTGTTAGTATCTTGACCACTGTTCTTACATTAATCATGGCTTCCATTCGCTTTGCCTACAAAGTGCTGTGAGTATCCCTTTAATAGGCTGATTGAGCAATCCCATTTTATAGATGGGGGAATTGAGGCACAGAGATATCAACAAACATACTCAAAAATACATTTCATGGGTAACAAAAGTAGGATTCCAAGCCGGGTGTTCCTGCTTCCTCAGCCCGCCCATGTTCAACATAATGCTGCCTCTGGGAGGGAGGGAGGGAGGGAGGCCATCCTGATTTTGCATCTATAACATACCAGGAATTTGACCCAAATGATCAGATTTTGTGTTTAAAGAACCACAGGAGGCTTTTTTTTCCCCTTTCCAGTTCCTACTTTACTGCTGACCATTACTTGCAGGTCATTTCCTTTTGCCACACATTTGTCATTCACTCATTCTTCAACCCCAGAAGCAGTATGGATACCTTAGACCCTACCACAGAGCTGAACGGGAAGATCCTCTCTGACTTCACAGTTGAACCGTTCCCTGGAGCTTGGCTTTATGGAGATCTGTCTCTGTGTCTCAGTGACAAGCCTGGGAAGGCAAAGGGGCAGAGTACTTAGAAAGTCATCTGTATTCTCAAGGGGTCACACTGCCTCTGGAACTAGGAGATATTCTGTGCACCCCAAGTCCCTTGTGGGTCTTCTCATCTGGCAATGAAAAGGAGGCCCCAAATCACATCCAAGTGGAGGCACAACTATTTGTGGTCCGCTCCCCGCTCCAGAGCCCACTCAGGAAAGTGCAGGTGAAAGGGACTAGTTTGTACTCTAGAAAACTTTGTATTTGATGAAATTCTTGGAATGTCAGAGTCAGAAATGGTCTTCTAGATGATCCAAATCTGACTTTTTAAGGGTGTAGCCAGATCTGGAATTTGATGGAATACTCAAACAGGAAGGATTCTCAGTGTGATCTAATCCTAATCAATGGTTATATGGAGTGGAAAAGGAGGATCAGAGAGAGGATGGACTGGCCCAGCATTGCACACCATAAAAGCCACAGAGCCAAAGCATGAACCTGGGTCTCCTGACTCTAGGCTGGTGCTTTTTCTCCTCCATTAGGCCACCTCCCACCCATGAATCACCCCTGATAAGACAGCCCCTGGATCAAACTTTTCATTCTGTATATTGGCTAGAAGCTCCCTGTGGCATCTTCTAAGGGCACTTGACACTGTAGTCTTTAAGAGCCTCCCCCGCCCCCATTCTCCCAAGGTTCAGCCGGGAATGGTAAAACTAAGGCCAAGGCCCTGTGGCCATTGGTTCCTTTCCACTCTCTGGATCAGTCCAACGCTTGGAGAAAAGGAAGCTTGGATTACCTAGGCCCTCATTCTGCTGAGTTGGCGGTCTGGGCAGCCAGTGTGACAGCAGAATTCGATCCCTCTTTTGACTCAGCACCGGGGCCTGGGAGACCCTCACCTGTCAGGCTCTGAGTCCTGCCAACGATGCTTATCGCCTTTGCCCTTGCAGGTGATCTCCTCTCCTCCTTAACTTAAAGCTAATAGTTTGCCTTATGTCTGGGGCTGAAAGGAATGCCTGGAAGAGATACAAACGCTGGGTTGAGGCAGGAGCCATCAACCTGGAATGTCTGGAGTTAGCCAAGACTGAGGAAGGGTTTGGGGACTCCTGAGCCCTCTACCCCAAGCTGTGTCCAAGGTGGTCCCTTCATTCTCTCATACATCAGAGCCTCACTGATGCCTGTTAAGGGAGCTGACACTACTCAAGGTTCTGGAAACACAATGACATTAGTCAAGTGAAAACAGTAACTGTGCTCCTCCTTCTTCCTGAGTCCAGACGTGTGGAGTCTTCTTGCCCCTTGTGCATCCACGCATCTGTCCATGAAGAACTGAATCATTTGACTGAATGAACATAAATGGTGAAGTTTTGCTCAAATCACCACCACATGTTTTGCTAGGAAGTCCAGGCTACAGATATGGACGACACGCAGTCCTGTCCCTCAGGAACTCACAGTATAGTGAAGGAGGTAGACAATTAAAGAATTCTAAACTATGGACCAAGAGCTGTAACCAGACCAAGTACAAGAAGCTCAGAGCATTCTGGGGGTCTCAGAGAAGGCATTTCAGGGGTGTGATATTGGAGCTAGATCCTGAAGGGTGAGCTGCTCGCCTGAACACAGTAGTAGAAGCAGTAGCCATGAGAAGTACCAGGGATGGGAAAAATCCCTGCAGTGGCGGAGCTTTTCACATGTCATTTGCTCCCTCTCGAAATCCTCGGTTCTCCACCCTCCTCTAATTAACCCCTGTTCATCTTCCTGATCTCTGCTGAAAGGTCATTTCCCAAGGGACACCTTCGCGGAGCTCCCTGATGAGGTCTAGTCCTCTTACTCTTTAACAGCCTTGTGGTGCCTGTCCTCTGTCGCTCTTATCAGAGTTGAAATTGGCCAATTAGATGTGTGATTATTTGATTAAAGTCTCCTCACTGAAGCGTGAGGTCTGAAGGGGTATGAGCTCCATCTCACTCTCCTATCTTTGTCTGCGGTGCGACATGTGACCTGTAGTAAGCGTTCAGAGAATGTGGTTAAGTACAGGCTGGATGGGTAGAGGGGCGGATGGAGGCAAGGATGTGGCTGCAGGAAAGGGGTGAAGGGTAGCTGGTGAGGAGACTGGAGGGTTTTTTTCAGGGGCAAAAAAAAAAAAAAAAAAAAAGGTTTATTTTTTTTTCTCTTCTTCCTTGTCTTTCCCAGCTACTCCTTTTACCAAGCCAGTTCCTTTCATTCTAAGGGACATTTGGTTTCCTTCCTTACTCTGTTTTATATGATAGAAGAAAGATCATGAAGAACAGGTCCCACAGGCCGATCTCCTCGGGCACAGAGCAAAACCAAGAGCTTGTCCTTTGTTGTTTGTGCCTCTCTGCTCAGATATGGATGTAATAATGTGTTCATTACGGCAAATACCCGTCAGAGTCACACTTGTGTTCATAGCCATGCACATATGCACATAGACACCTGGGCACAGCTGTTGCCTGTTCTTGGTTCTGTCTTGCTAAGCTTTTTTTTTTTAAGACCCTAATAAGAAAGTGATGAAATGGAATCTGGCATCATGAGTTGGGAACACAAAGCCTGGGTGAATTTGAGGTAGAGATGAAAAAGCCAGGGATACCACATGGGAGGGACTCCTTGTGAGCTTGGTTCTCCCCATAACAGTCAGGATGGGAAGGAAAGACCATTGGATCACAAGAGTTGCGCTGAGATGCCATGGTCTTAGCCAACTGATGACATCTTCCCCATCAGTGAGTCACTGAGTATTAGAGAGCCCAATGTGAACTTTGATCAGAGACATCTTACCTTCCCTGCCTTCTATATTAAAGGGTCACACTTTATTGCTTTTGGTGGGTAAAGGGGTATGCTTATTGCTTTGAGCAACCAATGGACTAATCCTGTCTCTTTATTTCACAACTGGGACTCTCAAGGCCCAGAAAAGATAAGCCACTTAACCAAAATCACCAAGGAACCCCTCCAACTGGCTGAGGTTTGTTAGACTAGACCCCAGATTTTCTAAACCCCCTCACAACAACCTTTCCACTATGTCAATACAATATGTCCCTATGCCATTTCAAAAACATCACTAAGAGCCAAAGTTGTACCCAGCATTAAACTTGGTGATAGGGACACCAAGAGGAACTGGATATTGCCCTTGTGTTCAGCGAGCTCACAGTCTTCTACCAGCTGGAGGTTCATAAACAAACATTAGAACAAACAGTGTGCTTAGTGCTTATAGGGACAAAAAGTATTAGGGGGTTTGCAGACACTCCTGACTTTCCCATAAGATTACTCTGGGTTCAGATCAGTAATGACTTAACTCTGTCATCTTTTCCTCATCTTTGGGATACCACAGAGTTGGAGGGACATGGGGAAGAAAAGCAACACATCACTATGTGGTAGGTGTGGACCAGAATGGCAAAGAAAAGATAGGACGTCAACTTAGATTTAAATCACTGCTCCGGCCCTGCCAGGCTGATCGAGGCTCAGTCCCTCTCGCTCTGAGCCTCAGAATCTTCATCTGAAAAGTGGGAATATCAGTGCTTACCTCACATGTTGTTTGGAGAACAAAGAAGATGACAAACACGTAAAGCATGTGACCTAAAGGACCTCCACTCCAGTGCTAGAGAAGAGGGAGCCCACAGACCATTGTGTCAAATTCTGATGAGTTCTTACGTTTGATCTTGACAATTCTTGGGCAGATTACATTGTTTATATTATACTATAAATTGTGTTTTTCATTACCTACTACTGGGAAAAGTAGGGGAAGTCTGCTCAGATTTTCTCATCATTTCTTCAAGTAAAACTGAGCCCGACCTTATAGAGATGTAAGCGATCTCTCCCGTGGCTTTGCGTACCCCAGCCTACAAGGGTGTCCACCAGCGCAGCCGCAGCTGAGTTGGGAAAAAGTTGGCTAGGTAAGTCTTTACAAATGGCAGAAGTGATAACTTGGCCAAGGGGGTGTTGGCATTTGAAGCCAGGTAGGCGGTCTACAGGGGTTTTCAAAAGGATGAGAGATAGCTGAACAATGACAGGGCTATCCCCCACCTAATCCAGGATGCTAACAGGCCACCTTCCTTCTGCCTCTCTCCCCCCTTGCAGCCCTTCATGGGAGACAATTACTGTGATGCCATCAACAACCGAGCCTTCTGCAACTACGATGGTGGGGACTGCTGTGCCTCTACGGTGAAGACCAAGAAGGTAACACACCCCCACCCCCCACCCCCACCAGCAGCACCACCTGCAGGCCTCTCCCACTTCCCAGCCTGGAGCCCCCTGCACAACCCATTGTCCTGGCGGCTTCAGCGTGTGCCCCCAAGCTGTGATGCATTAAGTTTTTTTTATTCTTTGAGGCAGTAGTTGAGCTAATATCATGGACTGATCTTTGCAGATGTTTCCTTACCCTCA
This sequence comes from Mellivora capensis, assembly GCA_004024625.1. Taxonomy (NCBI): domain Eukaryota; kingdom Metazoa; phylum Chordata; class Mammalia; order Carnivora; family Mustelidae; genus Mellivora; species Mellivora capensis. The sequence continues at coordinate 57,201 of PISX010009029.1, forward strand.
AAGCTTGGGGCCAGACATGGAAGCAGACAAATACAAGTATAATCAATACTTTTAGAAGGGGAGTATAGAGCACTGGGAGGGTCCAGGCCAGGGGCTGGAGAAAGGCTCTACCAGGGGATCAGCATTGACACTGAAACTTAAGGGAGAGGGAGAAGGAGCAGGAAGGTGGCCAGGAAAAGCTTTGGGGGCAAGAGACTTGCTTGTAAAATCCTAGAGAGAACTTGCATCTTTGGGATGTATGGCTAAAATATAGGGGCAAAGAGAAGATGGGACATTGCTACCAAGGTAAGTCTTAGCCTTTGATTGTTTTATAATCTCTTTGTAAAATTAGGGGGCGTGGTCTCGGTTGTGATTTTCTTCCTTTGCATATTAGAGTTCAGCAGGAGTGAATCAGATGTCTCGAGTAAAACAGGAACATTTGACTCGGGCGCATACCCACCACTCATGGAAGAGTGGCCACCCCCCACTTTCTTCCTGATGAGAGCTGGGACCCTAGCCGAGAGCTGGGGGAGAAGTGGTCAGACTGGCAGCCTGGGTTGAGGAGTGCTCTGGTGATGAATGAGTTAATGGGGAGCTATTTCTGGTTTTGTACTCATCTACAATCTGAGCCAAAAAGTCTTTTGAGCTAATCTCTCTCTCCTTAAAAAAAGGGGAACGGTGTTCCCGAGGCCGGTCATAGTCAGTCTTGGCGGGAGTGCTGTCAGTGATTATCTGGTCCAAACTTCTCACTTCCTAATGGGGTAACTGAGGCCCCTACAGGAAAACTAATTTGTCCACGGTGGCAGAGTGAGTGATAGAAGCAGAGCAAGGTTTCTGGCTTGTTCAACGTACCTTTATGTCGCACCGTCCTTAAAAGAGTTAGTTCCTTAGGAAAGATGTTCTGGCCTTAGAATACGGGGATGGTGGACAGGGCAAGACCTAAGGAGCACAGTCAGACTGCATCTTTGATGACCAGGGCTGCTGGGGCTCCCTGGGGTCAGCTGGTCTTTTATGGGCAACCCTTCAGCATGCCTGCCCCCTCCCTTGATTTATTTATTAAACACCGAAAGTCAATACTTTCTGCTCAAATACAGTAAAATAAAATTCATTTCCTATTAATGAACCATACATACTCTACTTTTTGGAAAACCCAGAAAGCAGAGAGAACAACAGAATCATTGCTTTTCTCACATCCCGGAAGTAGCCATTGCTTTTCCTTCTGCCATATCTTACTGTGTGTGTAAGCATGTGGGTATTTGTGCCTGTGTATACCTCACAGCATTTCTAGTGCAGGATCCTGTTTTGTTTGTTCTGTTTTGCCTTAGCACAGGAAATCGTATACATAAGAATGATCTGATATTATTATAAACTTTCCGTTGATCATTTTTGCTCTATTATTATTTATTAGAGGGTTGTGATGGATCATAATTTTATGGAACCACTCACCTTAGCAGTTCTAACTTGTGGGTTATTTCAGTTTCTCACCATGATAAATAACGAGGCTGGTGAATATCTTTCAGGTAAATATTTCTCCAGCTCTGTTCCTTCACAATTGCCATTTAGAACTGAAATGACTAGGATAAAAGGTGTGAGCATTTATAAGGCTCTTGACGCCTGGTGCCCAATGAATACAGAGTACAATAGCGTCCATTTCATTTGTTGGAGTCCGTTTTCGAAAGTGAATGGACAATGAAGTATGTGTTTTAAATAGAAGTTTGGGTAGAATTATGACACAGTAGTCTTGTGACACCATCCGTTGGAGCGAGAGCAGCTCCGATTAAAAGAATTTTCCTACGAACTATAACTTTATATACAAAAACATTTTAAAAAACCAATTTATTTTTATTGGGAGACTTCCTTAAATGGATTGCTGTTTCTACAGAGCGCGTGGTAGGAACATGAAGTCATGAGACCGAGCTTCAGGTGCAGATTTCAAATGATTACAGTCACCAAATGGCCATTTTGACCCTCTGCTCCTTCTGGGTTCGGTTGCAACAATTTCACACATCACGGCCCTTAGGTGCTGCCTCTTTAGGAAGGGACCCAGAGTTGTTCGTTCTTTGCTAGTTCTGAATATGCTTCCTAGTCTTTTTTTTTTCTTTCTTTCCTTTTCTACCCACATTATGTATGTAATTTTGGCTTTTGGGGTGAAAAGATCCCCTTCTTCCACTTTAAGTTGGTGATCCTCCTTGCCGGCTGAGGCTGCAGAATGCAGAGAGCCAGGCTTCCTTCACACGGTGAGATGCGTGATCCTTGAGCATCTGTGAGGGCTCAGCACTGTGCCCAGCAGTGTACCCGGGGCCGAGTCCGGACAGACTGGCACCTGCCCCCGTGAAGTTCACGGCCCGTTAGGGGAGCCAGGCGTTAGGCGGTGAGGTGCCCAGCCAGGCACTGTAGTGCCTTTGTCAAAGGGCAGTAAAGGAAAGGTGCGGGAAGTTATGGAGACCGATGTGAAGGTCAGGGAAGGCTTCCCTGAGGAAGCGAGGTTTACACTGAGCCCTGAAGAGTGAGTAGCTTTCCTGGAGAGGGTGAGTGGTGGTTGAAGACAGGCTGGGGAGGCCTGTGAGCACTGTGTGGGAAGTGTGGATGACCAGGCCTCCCGGCTTCTCTTCTGGTACATATGGCTTTGCCATAGTTGTTCATTACTCACAGTGTTGGAGGCTTTCTTCAGATTTGAGATTCCTGGGAGTCTGACTTCTGGAGGAGAAAGGGATCTCAGATTAAGCTCGTACTTCCTACCGTTTAAATTCCCCAGTTTAACTTCTAAATAGACTCCCGCTTCTCGAATGCTTTCACACACTCTCTTGTACCGGCCCAACTCCACTTCCCACAGTAGCTGGTTTATCGAGACAGCAGGTGGAGAAACAGAGAATGAAAGAGACACCCCTCGGTGAATTACCACGGCTGTCAGACATCCTGCCAGACACGTGTCCTCTGTCAGCTTCTTGAATCCCCATGGCCACTCCCACAGGTCACTGTCAGCCCCCATGCCCAGGTGAGCCAGTGTGGGCTCAGAGCTCTCGCAAGACAGGCTTGAGTTCACTTGGCCGCAAGTGCCGAGGCCCAAACACGAACCCAGGCCTGCCTGATGCACAAGCCCAGCTCTTTCTTATCCATGGGGCCGAGTCCTCCGTGTGCCTGGGCCTAACCCTCCCAGTTCTGGTTGGAGACAATTCACCGCAAGCCCCAACTGCCAGGGAACCTTGGATAGGGGACCCCTCCCCTTGGCAAAGGTGAAAGCAGCTTTTCCCAGCAGCAAAGGCAGGGTGGGGCGTGGTTGAGGCTCCCAGCCTTGCCAGCCATCCCTGATGTCCCAGACAGCAGTTTCCTCTGAGTGGAAAAAAGTCCTGGTTTCTGTCTCCAGCTTCCCCAGCAGGAAGCCTCTTAACAGCAGGAGAGGGGCCAGAGGCTGGCTTCCGTCCTCTCATTCCCTGCTCCGTACTGCCCGTCCTGGTCAGTTCCTGCCTGAACTCCTGGCCCTGGGTACCCATCGTGGGGAGTTCCCTGCCCGCGAGCACACGGCCTGGCACTCAGAAGCTCACTGAGACGGCAGATCGGCTTCATGCTCCTTCTTCAGTGACGGTCATGTCATTAGCGGAGCACATATTCTGTGCCTGGCCGTGGTTGGGAGTCTCTGTGCCTATTGTCTCACTCTGAGACCCTAGAAAAACCCGACAAGGTCGACTCAGTGGAGGCTCAGAGAAGTGATCTCACTTGTACGGGTGGCAGAGCTGAGTGTAGGATTTAGGATTTCCAGGCTCCGAACAACGATCACTCCTGTTTGTGGAGGGCTCGCGTTGCGCCAAGCATCATGGTAACTGCTTCCGCATGTGTCATCTCTTTTCATCACACAGTCGCCCTATTGTAGGTGGTGTCTTGTTATCCTCATTTTATAGCCAAGGCCGCTGAGGCTGAGAAAGGCTGAGGTCCCCACGGCCAGCAAGTAGTAGAGCTGAGAGGGGAACCTCGTGAGCCTAAGTCGCCTCTAACCCCTGTTGTAAACATCTAGTTGTTTACAGCTCGACGTAAACATCGAACTTGCATCTTGCCCAGGCATTTTGCCCTTCCCCTGGTGGGTGGGATTCTTCCTTCCTTGTTCGCCTGGACAGGAGTCCCGGGTGTGAACTCAAGGCCAAGGGGCAAGCACACAGCATCTTCTCCCAGACGTCCTTCTAGCCAACTCTCTCACTTAACCTCTTCCCAGTCTCTGGGGCTCGGGCCTCCTGGTCACTTGGCCCAGAATGATGTCTGTCTGCTCCCTTCATCCTTCCTTCCTTGTTTGTCCAGACACCAGCTGTTCCCCACATCTGCCTTGTAGGGGGACCTGGGCCCGGCTGGTAGACAAGAGCAAGACAGTGCAGGAAACTCCGTCTGACAGGGGTGACCGGTTTCCCATCCAGACACCTGTCTGCAGCGCGAGGCAGACAGGAAGGGGCAGGACCCAGCTTCTCAGCATGTCAGTTTATTATTTTCCTGTTGGAGCCTTGAGGAGTCTCGAATACAGAGCAGATTTCCAGAATGGTTGCTTCAATAATTTGCCCTCATAACAATAATGAAAAAATTAATTCATAACTGGAATCATCCTAAGGAAGCATGTGTTGGAGCTTTAAGGGAAGAAGGGGAGACAGCCTTTATTCATTCAACATAGCAAGGTTTTGTAAGGCGGGGTTGCCTGGAACACTACATTTGGTTGTGTTTTAGACAGCTGCTAAGAGACTGATTCTGGACGATGTCTGGGAAGTTGGGGTGTAGTCCCAGCTCTGTGCCTTAGCTCTGTGACCCTGGGCAGGCCCAGCTTACCTTTGGTTTTTAATCTCCTGACATTGGGATGATATTCATATCTAAGGATTTCTCCATGTGGCATTGATGAGAACCTGAAGGCTATTTGGGGCAGGGTCCAGTAAAGACTAGGAAGAAATTAATCCCAGAAATGTCTCAGCACAAGATGGCGTGCCTAACTGATGACATGAAGTGTAGGGTTGTAATATTTATTTGCTAAATCTAAGTGAAAGTAGGGTTTTGTAGGATATGACATTATACCCAAACATAGCCCACTGGTCGAAGGAGTCTAGTCATTCTAACAATCCTTAGGTGAACGGCCTTCCACGCTGCTGGCTGGTCCAAGCTAAAGGGTTGTGTATCAGGCTGCAGAGCTGGTGATGTCCATCGGCGCCTCCTAGACCTGAAATTAGCAACCAGAATGGTCCTCCTAAAGCAAGTCTTGTGGTATCACACCTCTGCGCAAAGCCCTTCCAGTGTCTCCCCATCTTTCTTAGACCAAAAACCAGGCCTTCCAGTGGTCTATAAGGCCGTGTGTGTTCTGCCTCCCCCCAACACTTCTCTGACCTTACCCCCTCCTATCAGTACCTTCCCTCACTTAACTCCAGTGGTCCAGCCAGGTGTCCTCCTATCTTACAGACTTTGTCACTGGCTCCTCCCTTAGCTTAGAACATTCTTCTCCATTCCTCCACACAACTCATTCCCTCACCTCCACCAAGTCTTTGCCCAAGTGTCAAGTTCTCAATGAACTCCATCCTGACCACCCGCCTTACATTTTCCCTGGCACTCATGCACCCATTTGTTTTGGATTCTACTTTTCTTTCTTTTATAACCCTGATCACCTTGGCATATACTATAAAAATGTATTTATTATCTCATAATCCCTACCCCCTTGCTGACCAAATGGAAATTTTGTGAGGTCAAGAACATGCATCTCTTTGTTCAATAATGTATCCCTAGTTCTGAAGTACCCCACTGTTGAGCACGTGCTATGTGACAGACACTGTTCTAGGCCACAAGCAAGACGGACCTGGTCCCAGCCATGCTGAGTTCATGTCTTGTGAACTAGTGGCCCCATGTTTACAGTATATTAAGTGCTAACAGAGATAGAGCCAGTGAGGAGAGTCAACAAAGCTTCCTGCAGAAGGAAACACCCAAGGTGAGACATGAAAAGCATAGTAGGTCTTAGCTAGGTAAAAGGAGTAGGGGGTGGGGGACCAGAGATTAGGATGTGAGAGAAAAGAGTGTTTCTGGCAGAGGGCACAGTCTGTGCAAAGGCCCTGACATAAGGAAGCATATTAAGGAGACCACAATTCCCTCTCTGTGGCTAGAGCACAGAATGAGAAGGGATGTAAGTAGTAAGAGGTAAGAAAAAGAGCCTTGAGCAGACCTTTTAAACCAAGCCAGGGAATCTGAGCCTTATCCACAGAGCGTAGGAGTGTTCAATGATTCTAAGCACTGAACTAGTCTAGAGGATCCTAGAAGGCTTCATGGAAGAGGGGCTGGACATATTTATCTTGGAAGATTAGTAAAAGGCAACAGGAAGATGACTAAACAGACTGCACTAATTCTTCCTTGTCCCAAAAAATCACTGGCTTCTGGAGTGTTGTGATTTTCCCTATTTGAGGTGTAGCTTTGACTTCTTCATGTGGCTGAATTAGACACTCATTTTCATTTGACCCTACAAAGGGATCAGACATTTCTCTACCCAAAGTTATCTTCCTCATAACCATTGTCAGCATCACCATGACCACCATCACCACCATTTACTGAGTATACATTATATGCCACGTACCATGCTAAGTGCCGTATTTGAATTTTATACTTTATCTGAAATATTTCCAATGGGCAAGACTATTACTACCTTCATTTTACAAATAGAGAGACTGAAGCCCCCCCAAAGGAAAGTAACTTGCCCAAGAGCACACACTAAGTCACTAACAGGGAAAGGAATCAGACCTAAATCTCATTCCTTTTTCTCCACTTTGCCCTCCCCTGATCCACATTTAAACAAGCCTCTGCACTCACAGACTCCTCCATGCCCTGTGCCAGGCTGGTTTCTATCCTGTCTCTAAGGAGCTCACAAGGAGTCCTTGTACTTGACATCACACCTTGGTCTACTTGATCTCATTAAACCTTTCCATTAACACGATGAAGTCCCTGGGACTCAGAGTGGTAGAATGACTTACCCAAGCTCCCACAGTGGGTGGATGGACAGTCAGGCTTTCTGACATTTGGCATGGGATACGTCTTGCTCCCCACAGTGCACATACTCTGCTTGTGACCTCCCTGTTGAGTCTGAGTCAGAAACCCGTCCCTGCCTGCCTCCCAGCATCAGAGGACCTGCAGCCAGGGCCTTGTGGTGCATTTGCCTGGGCTGCATTCCTGAGCTGCTCACACACACACACACACACACACACACACACACACACCACGGATGGAGGTGTTGTCCTGGGCAACTCACCCAGAGGAGAAATCCCTGTGCCTGAGCACTATCTCCAGCACAGAGGAAAAAAAGGAGAGAATCCTGGCCTTTAGTCATTGACCTGGGCTTATTGACAGAATCCTAGAGTGGGTGGCCAAGCCATTTATGAGATAGCCTAGCCACATGGTGCTGGGAATCCCAGATGTAAACCGGCCACCACAGCGTTTGTGCTGTGGGTGGTAGGTTTCCTTGGGAGGCCATCTGGGAGAGACAGTGGGAAGCTGCTTGGGGAATCAGGGAATCTGGGAATTGGGCTCAGAGCTGACTTTACCAGGACATGGCCCTTTTTTCTGTGCCTCAGTTTCTTCCTCTGTCAAAGGAGGACCCTGACTCCCACAGGATCAGTACCAAGGAGTGGTTACAAACAAGGATTCAGATCGCAGGGCACCTGCCAGCCAAGTGACTTATCTCTGTGCTTCTTACCTTCCTCTAAGAATGGAAAAATGGGGCTAGCAAGAATAGCTACCTTATTAGGGCTGCTGGGAAGAGTGACTGAGATCATGCACACTGGGTTAACTCAGCCAGGCACATAATAAAGGGATAAAAGGCTATTGGCTGTAAAAAGACAAAGCATCAGTCAGCCCAGCCAGGTTGTGAAGGAGGAGCCTTCTTACTCTCGCTGGCTGAAAAGCTCTCAGTGTTTGGAGTGGACTTTAGAATCCTACGTCAGCTAGTTACTGATGGGTAATGAGGCCTGGGGCAAGTTTGTTTATTCTAAACATTCTGATCCTCTATTTTCTCATCTGCAAGATGGGTCGCTAACAACGGTAGCCTCATGGGGTTGTGTGCAGTGGACTAGCCAGCAGGTAGGAATTACCCGGCACGTGGAAGGCCCTTAGGAGGTGCTAGTGTGTGTTTGTGTGTGTGTGTGTTAAAGAGGTGTTCACGGGTGTGCCCCTACCTCTTCCAGGCCAGACTAAGGAACACCTGGGAAGTGGCTAGAGCTGCTAGTCTCTATCCTTCTGCTCCCACTCGTAGGCCCTTGATGAGGGAGGAAGCTTGTGACAAGAGGAGACCCTGGGGCAGGCTCTGAACAGGCAGTTTGTTAAGACTCGAGAGGCAGGCAGATGGAACAAGACGTTGTCCATCTCCTCTGCACGAGGACCTCTGTGAGCTGTTTGGAGACATTATTTCATTGGCTCCTCACCAGAATGCAGTGAGGTTTTTCCGAAGACCCTTGCCTTCCAGGTGGGGAGACAGAGTCCCCAGCGGGCCAAGGACTTGCCAAAAGTCAAGCAGTGCCTTTGTGGAGCCCACACCAGAACCCAGGCTTGTCTGCCCCGTAAACTCTTAGCAAGGGCTCAGGAGAGGCAGCTGCATGTACAAGCAGAAAGGGAGGATAGGGAGGCCGCAGATCCACCTCCTGAGACCAGGCCTTCCAGACTCTGTTATATTCTGATTGGGGTTCCCTCCCTCAGTTTCCAGACGTTCTTTGGGAAAATGTTGAAACTGCCTGGGTTAACCGAGAGAGGGAAGAGAATGGTCATACCATGCGTACTTGGCCAGGATGGCCAAACTGGCCAGAGAAGCTAACTGGTGGTGGGGCCTTCCCAGCTGATGACTTTGGAGAAGCTGAAGGAACTGGGGATGGCAGAAAGGGGAACGTGCAAGACAGGGTTTGTGAGAGAGAGTCTAAAGTCCTGTATCCTTTCTGGCCCGGCCTTTTGTCTTGCTTTTTTTTGCTCAGGCTAAGAAGGATTTTTGGACAGTGGGAAGGTAGAGTTCATTAAAATTAAGTCTTAGTGTACAGGTAGGGAAACTGAAGCCCAGAGAAAGGAAGTAACCTATACGTAGTCACACAGTAAGCAAGGGCAAGAGCTGAGGCTCCCTACCTTGTGTTCTGGCTATGTATGCATGCGTTCATTTGTTCCTCCATTCATGGGTCCAACGAATGCCTGTTATGTGGTTTATGAAGTCCTGGGTCAGTAACAGGCTCCCTGCCCCAGTGGAGCTGGCATACTAGTACAGAGCATTTTAGGACAAGAAGGGCTTCCATGGGATGCTCTGATATGGCACGTAGGTGACGGCGCCATCTTTGGTCAGACCAGTGAGGAAGGAGGTGACATCTGAGATGAGACGTGAAGCATGGAAGACGAGCTGGCCAGGAAAGAGCAGTGAGGGCAGAGGAATGGAAATGGCTGGACACTTGCTAGATGGTGGTTCTTTGTGTGGGCTGGTCAACAGTGTTTGGCCAGCCGACAGAGGAAAGGCCAGACTCATAGAAGACAAAGCAACATTAATGATCTACACAACCTCCTGAATGTGTGTTCTATGACAGAAAGCCTTGTCAGTTAAGTAATTCCAGTTAAAATACCAACATAATGTAATTATGCTTTTGTAAGGTATACAACAGTGATCTCTTACTTTGGTGTCAGGTTTTCAATAAAGTTTTGATTATGCCTTCTCCCACCCCACCCCCTGCAAAAAAAGGTAGGAAAACACTTGGAGTATTTGAGGAACCAAGAAGTAAATAAGCCACAGAGAGTGAGAGGGAGAAGGGACCAGGAGAGGTCTGAGAAGTGGGCCTTGATTTCATGGTAAGGACTTTGGGTCTTATTCTAAGAGATCTGCTCAGTTTTTGCCTATGTGAGGTAGAGCAGAAAGCATGAGCACTAAATCAGAGTGAAACTATCTCTGAGGGGTCACAGAGATGGAGAGAATTGTGCACAGGACATAGGAGGTAACTGGATCATTCTAATGCTAGAATGTGGGCAAGGGCAGGAGAAGAGAACAGATAACAGTGATGGGTTGAGTTGAGGACATAGAAGCTGCTGAAGTCAGGGAAGTGGGAAAGAGGGACAACAGGCAGCAGAGGTGTCCCCAGATGGCGAAATGAGAGCTGATTCAACACATATGTATTCAGCATCAGGCAGCTCCTAGGGCTTCTGGATGTGTATTCTTGTTTGATCTTTGCAACCATACGAAATACAGTGTTTTTAAAAATCGCCCTTTTATAGATGTAGACGTGAAGGATCAGAACAGTGGAGGGATCTTCCCAAAGTTGTTCAATGACTACGAGTCAAGCAAGGACCCCCATCCAGGCTTCCTGGCTCCCATGATGGTACCCTCCCCACTTGACCTCAGTTACTGGATTTAGACTTGGCTCTGCCATTGGTGTCCCCACTTGGACCAGGGGATTTCCTTCTCTGTCTCTTCCAATTCTAACATTCTCTGCTTCTCCTAGAGATACCAAGGTTGTAGAACATACTTTGGATTGGAAGGCATAGCCTCCACCAAGACATGATGACTGGGAAGTAGATGTCCTAAGCAGAAGGACAGGCGTGGCATAGAAGGAGCATCTGTAAGAATGCTTCCTGTTCTTGTGAATGCTGTACGACTTTAACTTGAGGGAACAGAGTTGTGCTAGTCATGCATATAGTGAAAGGGTCAGTAAGAGATGGAGAAATGAAAAGACATTCATTCATTCGATGGCTCAGGCCCTGAGAAAACAAGAAAGAACAAGACTGATGTGGTTCCTGCCTCATTGAGGGAAAGATGAGGAGATATCTGTTGTTTGATTGATCTAAGTGAGGAGCATATGCCAAGAACTGGGAGCTACATGGTTTTCGTCTGTTCCCCTATCCTTGATCACAACTTCAAGAGGTGTTTGCATTCATTATTCCCATTTAACAAATGAATTAACTGAGGCTTGGGGAAGTTCTTTCGTGCTCAAGGTCACAGGAGTAGGTGAGAGAGCTGGGGCTTATACTTTAATCTTCCCCTTTTAAATTATTGCAAAATTGCAGGTCAGAGAGAGAGGGAGGGAGTGAGGGAAGGACAGAAAGGAGGGAGGGAAGGCAGACAGGCCAAGAAGCAGAGAGAAGAGTTCGATACGAGAATGAGTCCACAAGCTAGGGGAACAAAGATGTTCTCAGGGACGGTGTGAGCACTTGGAGACCCTGCCTAGGCAGGAGGCGAATGAGGTCATTAAACCCATCTGCGCAGATGGGGGACCCTCTGGGAAAAGTTATATGCAAATATCATGATGCAATGAGGTGAAATCTGAAATCCGCTTGCGTTAGCTCAGGCTGGGGCTCAAGCAGGGACTACAGTGTGCTCTTTGGAAAGGTCATTGGCTGTGTGGAGAAGACATTTGTTCTTTCAGTTTCTAGAAAGGAAAACCAGCTCAAGGACACAAAGCATGTGAAGGGATGGACGGGGACCAAAATTCAGGCTTCTTCCTCCACTGTTTTGTTGTTTTTTTTTTTCCTTTGAGAGAGAGAACGAGAGAGTGTATACACTTGAGGAGGGGGGAGGGGCAGAGGGAGAAGCTCAAACAGACTCCATGCCCAGCACAGAGCCCTACGTGGGGCTGGGTCCCAAGACCCTGAGATCATGACCTTAGCGGGAATCAAGATTCAGATGCTCAACTGACTGAGCCACCCAGGTGCCCCACCCCACTTTAAAAAGTTGTGTGTGCGTGTGTGTTTAATTTTTCCCCAACTTTCATAACATAGATGGGTAGCAAACCACGTTGTACCCTCTCACCCTTTATTACTCAAAATCTGCTCCTGAGAGCCTTCAAACCAAACCTTATGCAAAATCTCTGGGTGAAATGTCCCCGACCCAGAGCTCAGGCTCCTGGAAAGCAGTCTGAGCTTGCTGGGACATGCTCTTGTTGTTTTCACCCTTGCCTCCCCAAATAAAAAATCCCAGCATACGTCTGTCTTTCTTAAAAGACACTTTCATATACCTTCTTTCACTTGACCACCCCAACGGCCCTGGAAGCTAAGTATTCCATTGTGCCAGTCTCACCAACCAGCTCTGGCACAGTGCATTACAACTTTTCACCCAAGAGTTCCTTCAGCCCTTAGAGTTCCCAGGGCTAGGTAGGGCTGATAGATACCCGTTCTACAGCTGGGAACCTGGGGCTCAGGAGTAGCTTGCCTATACTAAATACCATGTCTGTTACCTGTTACTTTGGGCAACTGTCTGCCCCTTTCAGAGAGCCTCAGTTTCCCTGTCTGTAAAAGGTGACTGTTTTAGTACCTATCTTACAGAGTTAACTGACCCATCATAAATGCCCTTGAAAATGAAAGTTGCTATTCTAATGATTTTGATAAAAGTTATGACAGGGCTAGCCAGAAGCAGAGGTAGAACTTGAACTTCAATCTGCTGCCCACCCCCACCCCCTAGTCCAGTCACTGTCCTGCTCTGCACCGCTTCTCTGAAAATTACTATATCAGACCCCACCCTCTGGCTCACCTCTTTTTTCTTTCTCTCTGCAGGTCACCCCCTTCCCTATGTCCTGTGACCTACAAGGTGACTGTGCTTGTCGGGACCCCCAGGCCCAAGAACACAGCCGGAAAGACCTCCGGGGGTACAGCCATGGCTAAGGAAGGACAAGGAGTTGACAAAGAATTCCCAGCGCCAGGACCCGCATCCCTTTGGTATTGATTTCACAGTCAGCTGCTCAACGGAATGGCCTCCCCACACCAGGGATCCTTAGCACCCAACCGGTCTGCCTTTAATTTCACCCAGGAAGGACTCATAGTAGGGGCGCATGAACCAAGTCTCGCCATGTTGGATGATGAAATGGAATCCCATCCCAAAGTCTTAGAAGGATTGCATATACAAGTGTGCAGTCCCAGAGCCTACAATTCTCATCATTTGTCACACAACCACAGCAAGAAACATGTTCTATATTTAGGAGTGTGCACATATGTGGTTAGTACACATGCATGCATACGCACCCAAACAAACATCTGCGTGAGGGCAGTTTGGGAGACTGAGCAGAGAGAGACTGGAACATACTCAGTCTTTCCTTTCCCAAGCTCCTAGCCAATACTGTCCTTGGGAGAAGGAGAGTTGCAGAAACTGCCAACTGAGATGTCAAGATAGCTTGCACTCGGAGGCTTGGAACATGAAGGGCATGCACAATCGTGCAGTCCTTTGGGATTAGAAGTGAAATGGTCTCTGACCACCTACCTTCTAGGGAAGTAGAACCCAGGATGAGGTAAAGAATCCAAGGTAGGCAAAGCCCCCCAATTCTTCTGCTGCCACGGGGGATTTTACCCCAACTCCAGGGTTTGAGGCCAAGCTGGAAATGGCATAGGGTTGCAGTGTCAAGGTATTATAACAGCCCCCTGCTTGAGGCCATAATACACCCCCAGAACCTATCCATTCCCCCAGTCTTGCCTTGGGACCACATTCGCTGCTACTTTTCCTGCTGCTCTATCCTATACATTGAGTACCCCCAAGATGGTAGGACCAGGTTAGGAAAAACCCCACACAACCAAACAGTCTGCCTTAAAAGTGACCTGCATTTTTCCACAGCTCCTCACTTCTTAGCCCTTCTGCAAGAGATATATCCTCATTGGCCCACATGGTGAGAAGTTAAATCCCCCATGGGTGGGCTTCTCATCCTGAAAGGGAGTAGAGGGACTGGAGATGCTGAAACCCTCACTGAGAGTCCAGAATGTCTGAGCCAGTGTTAGATTTTATAATCCAAGTGGACCAGTGTTAAATGTCTGTGATGTTGGGGCCACCCGGAGGCTGCTGGGATAGTACAGACTCTTGAGTTATTATTTTTATCCAAGCTTCCCTGGCCCTCTGGGTTAGATCAGGCTTTGGTGATGAGGACCTCACTGTGGCCCTGAGAAGCTATAATTCTAGAACAGAGAATCATCTTGGGTAGGATCCATCTAAACTGTGTTCTCAAGGGCTGTCAGAGGGAAGCCCAAGAGTTCACAGACTCAGTCCCCACCAACCCAATATGGTCATCATCATCCAGCTACCAGGACACCCATCCAGACCTGTGGTTGGTGAGTCCGTCCCTCTTTCCCATGTTTAGCCTCTGAAAGTTGAGAGGAAGGTAGTTCAGTGCACATGGAAGACCCTACCTCACTGGGGTCCTCTTTGCCTATTCCACCAGTTACTTGTCCACTCCTTTCGAATTAACATGGGAAGAAATTAATACAGAATGAGGTAGCAAGAATGGTCAAGCTGGACATAATCTCTGAGACCTGGAACTGAGACAGTGAGGCAATGGGAGGGTATCACACAAAGACTGCTGTAAATCAAGTCATCTCAAATCTCATGAAAATAATCAACAAAAACAAAGTCTAGCATAGGACTGGGAAACCCCAGGCGTACGTGCTGACCCTCCTCATTCCTGCACATGAGGCAGGTGCTGTTCGTCAGTCATAGTCCTTTTCCCTATGGGGACCAAAAATAATTTCAGGAACCTTCTTACGTTACTCCCAACAGCTGCTGACCAAGAACACTTGAGAAGCCAACATACCAAGGTGCTTTTTGCACAGGTGCCCACAGATTAGGATGTAGGGCTTAGATTTGCATGTCGTACCCTATTCCAAACCCTGAGATCAGGTTCCAGAATGGAGAGGCTGCCACCATGGTTAAGGACAGGCTCAAATCCTTTATGTTTCTTTTACACACTCATATCTCATGTATATCCAGAGCATTTTCTTGTAGTTACGAGGGCCAATCTTAGCAAAATAATCATAAAAAATGGAAGAACTGATTCCATTTTGTACTCCTTCCAGTACCTTAGAAATCTTACCAACTAGTAATGCCCCTCTCTTGCCCTAGCTGAGTTACCAACATGTGTGGTTAGCTGACAAGACACGAACTAAGGAAGGTAACTGTGTGGGCCCTCCCAGTTGCTCTATCACAAGAATAAGTAGTCCCCAAACCCTTGGAGACCCAAAGATGCCATCGCTGATAACAGGGTTGCAGGAATCACAGAAAAACCTCACCATCTTCCCTTCAATTGACCCGACCCTCATCCTCCTCCTTCCTTCTCCCTCACCCGGTCTGTGCCCACACTCTCCAGCTGAGCAAAGCTTCCTAGAGGCTGACTTCTGTCTTCCGACTCATGGACTGAGTCAAGTAAGGAGCCACCCAGTCTCCTCCGGACCATCATTCAAACCTGTTACTCATAAATTCATATTTGCCAAGGATATTAGTCAAGACAGGCTACTTGATGAATGGCCAGCCTCATGACCACAGGGAAGGCCCTTCTCAAAACTTAGTGAAAGAGACTTCGTTCTATTCATGCAATGCACTGATTTCTGGCTTCCTTTTCATTCTGGGAATAAACTCATTGTCTTATCCCTTCAATTATCTCCTGTTTAGGATCATGGAGTACTCACAAGAAGGCAGGTTGACCTGTTGTCTATCAGCAGCTCAGGGGCCCTAAAGCAGATGGGGGTTCTGGGTCTGCAGAAGTATTAGCCTGTTGGCAGCAAGAAAGAAAAGAGGAGGAAGACGGTTCTCCAAACCCTGTCTTGGGGAGCCTGCCAAGCCACAACCCTAACTGCATGCCCAGAGGACTTGTACTACCCCCATATTCTGTGCCAACCACCTCTTAAGGGAAGGCAGTCCCTGGGAAGTCCATTTTGATGGCTGAATTAGGGTGTTAAGAAAGGGAGTGATCGATGGTCATAAAGAGCAGGGCTGTGAAGATGGAGGGTATCAGCTGCTACTCCTGCCTTCAGCATGTTGAGTTATTGCCTAGACAGTTCTCTTGGTCTTTTCCCCACCTTGGCCCATGCTTAAATGCTATTTGTTGAAAATAATTCTTTGAGACAGATTTCAGCTACCTCCCTTCCAGGTTCAGTTTAACTTGGTTGTAACTGTCAATTTGTGATAGGTCTTACCTGTGTTTTAAAAAGAAAAAGAAAGAAAGAAAGAAAAAGACAGGAAGGAGGAAAGGAAGAAAGGAAACCATAAATCCAAGTTAACCGTTTTAGGGTTTTTGTGTTTTGTGTGTGTGTTTGTTTGTTGTTTGTTTGTTTTCTGGAACTACTTCAAGTGGGAACATAAAAAGAAGAAATTAATGGTAACAAAGCTGTACAGATAGAAATTGATAGAAGACAAAGAGATGAAAAGGAAATAAAAATGCATGATTTAAAATAAGAATTTTTTTAAAAAAGCTATTTTTGTGCTTCCTAAAGGGAACTCTTTATTCTACAGGCTGAGTAGGTAGACACAAGCACCAAAATTTCCCTAGCAGGAGACATAAAGCGGGATTTTATAATGCTGGTATTTTCTGTACATTGTGGTAGAGTCCAGGAAATAAGGCATCCTCTCCCTTGATACGTAGTAGTGGTTTGGGGAGCATTTTGTCTATATGTTTGGTGGCAATTGGTGGTAGTAGGGCGTGGGGAGGGCTTGAAATCAGTTTTACCTGATATTAAGGGGACATAGTGTGTTGTGCTTTTCACGTTATAAAATGTTTGTATTTACCAGTAGAGCACTGGGCTTTCTAAAGACTGCACTTAGAATCACACTGCACAGTCCACTTTCCTAAAAAGCTGCTACATAACCAGACAGGTAATCCCCCTGGTTTTTGAGAAATGACACAAAAACAAACCAAGCAAAACAGCAACCATAAAAACTAAAGAACCAAGGAATAAAAGCCTATTCTTTTAACTTACTCAAGTTTTGCCAAATTCCTACCGATCATTTGATCTTTCAAAGAATTGTAAAGATAGCCAAGAGAGGAGTTAGGTCTCTAGGGAAAGAACCTGGAATTCTTGACGCCAGGCTGCAGTTGGCTAGTGATCTTGAACAAGTCAACAAAGAGCATCTCCATTTGCCTCAGTTTCTCCAGCTGCAAAATGGGGATGATATTACTTACCTACCTCACAGTGGGATGGCAGGGGATGGTGAGGCCCTGAAGTTCTAAAGGGGCTGTGGCAATCTGTGAGAGACACAAAGTTCGTGGGTTACTTTTCAAGAATGCACGGGCCCAGTGGCCATTTACGAAAGACACGGAGTGCTCATTTGCTATTTCAAGGAATAAAGCTGGAATTCCTGGATTTTATAATCCACCTTGAGAGAGAGGCTTGTGTTTGGGAATATTTCACTCATAGGCAAATTGGATTTTCTCCCCCCTATTCTGGCCTTTACCAGTTCCAGAATTTGATTAAAAGCCAATTACATCTTCCAGTGTAAAAGTCAGTTTACTGTGTGGTCTATTCAAGACTTATGGGCCATTTCCAACCTCACAGAGGAAGGGAGTCACTAAAATCCCTCCTTCTTCTCAGACTTAAAATTCCACATCAAGTGTTCCATTAAAAGAAGATATGGCATTCTGAGTGCAAACAACTCGGGGCTTCTTAAACCAATACACCAGCAGTCAGTGAGGAGAATTTTGAACAATTCTTGAGTTGCTTTCTTGGGTCTCTATAATCAATAACCTGTCCGCAGATATCTATCTATATAAAGATATTATATATAAATATAAATTTACATATATATGCACATGTATATATAGTTGTACATATATGTGTGTATATATATACTTAAATGTAATATTTACAAAATAAAACTGTGATCTCGTCTAGAGAAATTGTATTCATATTACAAACTGCTCTTCCATATTTATGTATCATATTATGCCTTTTTATTATTATAATTATTATGGGTATTTCTAATTATTATGATGTTGAAATCTGTTTGGCACCTTCTGGAAACAACCAAAAAAATGACTCTCTATTGAAGTGCTTAAAATCTGTTCTCATGAGAATTCTACTGGCCTACTACTATTAAAAAAAGAAAAAAGAAAAAAAATCTAAACACCAAAAACAAAACACGATTCCAATCCTTTTTCTGTACCTCACGCGCATAAATTTGCTGCTCCTATTTTGGGTTTTATTTTTTTTTCCTGTTTATGTGTTTTTATGGATCTAAGTTAAGTCTTTCAGCAATATATAAAATTGTAAATAGTAAACTTTATTTATTAAGAATGTCATCTTTTTTAATTTATATTTACACAATTGTTCATCTAATTTATTTTTTCTATACGGTTTTAAATACTCAGACATATTTTGCTGTTCGTGATATTTTTATCCTGTTCTTGTGGATTTGTTTTTCCATACTGTTTTCTCTGGTCTCAATTACAGGTTGGATCTCACACACACAAAAAAAATTGATGTCAAAGACAAATATTTTGCCACTGTTGATTACTATACCTTAAAATTCTATATTATGAAAATATATATAATAGCCTGTATGCTTCAATATGTAGCACTGTGGTTTCTGTCTGTTGGGGAAATTGACTCTCCTATGGACATACTCATACAGAGGGAATCCCCGGGCCTCGAATGAGATCAATGGTAGCATGAGGTTGAATTCCATATATACCCAATCTTCTACACAAATAACTCCTGAAAAACATCTATCTTTGCATACACAAAAACTGCAAAATATTCTCACATGTTAAAAAAAAAAAGTTCTGTCTTCAGGGAACTGAAACAAATATCACTACCAGCTTTATCTAGCTTTTTGGATGATGTCTTCAACAATGTACTTCCAACATATTCTTTACTTTCATTTTTTTTTCTTGATAATTGAACTCTTAGTCATCCGGTCCATCCAATGAACCTGCAGCTCAAGTTGAAATTTTGCTGTTTTTCATCTTATCACCACTTAGTAGCCATGTGATCTTTGGAAAGTTATTCAATTGCTTTAAGATTTAGTTTTCCCATCTGTAAAGTGGAAATAATAAAAGGACCCATCTCATGCTGTTGTTGATGATAGAATTAAATGAAATAAATATGTAATGTTTTTAGAACTACAGCAGACAGAGTATATTAACTCTTGTTATGATGATGATGAGACGGGGATTGCTCATGACAACTATTTGTAATACACAATTTTTTTTTTAGATCTCTTTTTTTTTTTTTTTTAAGAAAATAAAGCCAGGGGACGCCTGGATGGCTCAGTTGATTGGATGACTGCCTTAGGCTCAGGTCATGATCCCGGAGTCCCGGGATCGAGTCCCGCATCGGGCTCCCAGCTCCATGGAGAGTCTGCTTCTCCCTCTGACCTTCTCCTCGCTCATGCTCTCTCTCAAATAAATAAATAAAATCTTTAAAAAAAATAAAATAAAACCAAGATGCATCAAAGTAGTCAGGCACTCATGCATGCATGGCCACAGAGTAAAGAGCTCCCCAAACACTGAGCTGTTGGCCGGTCAAAATATGCATTGATCTGCTGGTACTTCAAAATTTTGAATCTGCACAAAAGGGCAGTTTGGGGACATCAAGGTGAATTATATGAAAGGATACGAGTAGAAAAGTCAAGAACTACCCCTAGTAGGTTTTCTGGACTCTCTGCACACAGTCCATTGAGAGACAGGAGGGAAGGCACCAAAGAGTAAAATCAAAGTCATCGCTAAATGCTGCCAGACAAAGGGTTATTTCCAAAGAGAACTAATGATTAAAGAGAACATTTTCCTCAGTTCTTTTCAATTCACTATGAAGACTGAAATAAGATTTAGTTTCATGAATAAATAAAGAATAGTTTCATGAAAAGAGGTAAATATTTCCCAAAGAGAGAAGAGAGAAAAAGTCTTCATATAGCTTTTTGGACTCCTTAGATTTGTCTGCAGAGATGAAGTCATGGGGCAGAGGTTCCTCTTGGTAGACAGAAGATAGGAATTCTAGTGTCCTCTCTCCTCCTCTAACCCTAACACACACACACACACACACAGTAATGGAGACAGTTCACTGGGTTTTAGTTGCTTCATCTGTCAAATGGGAAAATGACTCCTTTCTCACTTCAAAACAGGCAGGGACATTCAGCATTTACATCCTTTTATATTAACCCAATCAAGAAATAGGCAGAAGACATGAACTGACATTTCTGCAAGGAAGAAATCCAAATGGCCAATAGACACATGAAAAAAAATGCTCCACATCACTCGGCATCAGGGAAATACAAATCAAAACCACAGTGAGATACCAACTCACACCAGTCAGAATGGCTAAAATTAACCAGTCAGGAAATGACAGATGTCAGCAAGGATGCAGAAAAAGGGGACCCCTCCCACACTGTTGGTGGGAAGACAAGCTGGCGCAGCCACTCTGGAAAAAAGTATGGAGGTTCCTCAAAAAAGTTGAAAACAGAGCTATCCTAAGACCCAGCAGTTGTACTACTGGGTATTAACCCCAAAGATACAAATGTAGTGATCCGAAGAGGCAGGTGAACCCGAATGTTTATAGCAGCAGTGTCCACAATAACCAAACTATGGAAAGAACCTAGATGTCCATCAACAAATGAATGGATAAAGAAGACGTGATACGAAAATAGACTCAAAATGGATGAAGGACCTCAATGTGAGAAAGGAATCCATCAAAATCCTTGAGGAGAACACAGGCAGCAACCGCTTCGACCTCAGCTGCAGCAACATCTTCCTAGGAACATCGCCAAAGGCAAGGGAAGCAAGGGCAAAAATGAACTATTGGGATTTCATCAAGATCAAAAGCTTTTGCACAGCAAAGGAAACAGTTAACAAAACCAAAAGACAACTGACATAATGGGAGAAGATATTTGCAAATGACATATCAGATAAAGGGCTAGCGTCCAAAATCTCTAAAGAACTTATCAAACCCAACACCCAAAGAACAAATAATCCAATCAAGAAATGGGCAGAGGACATGAACAGACATTTCTGCAAAGAAGACATCCAGATGGCCAAGAGACACATGAAAAAGTGTTCCACATCACTCGGCATCAGGGACATACAAATCAAAACCACAATGAGATATCACCTCACATCAGTCAGAATGGCTAAAATTAACAAGTCAGGAAATGACAGATGCTGGCGAGGATGCGGAGAAAGGGGAACCCTCCTACACTGTTGGTGGGAATGCAAGCTGGTGCAACTGCTCTGGAAAACAGCATGGAGGTTCCTCAGAAAGTTGAAAACAGAACTACCCTATGACCCAGCAATTGCACTACTGGGTATTTACCCTAA
>PISX010009030.1:0-77918 GCA_004024625.1 Mellivora capensis
TCTCCACTTCCTCATATCAGGGAGATCATATGATAGTTGTCTTTCTCTGATTGACTTATTTCACTAAGCATGATACCCTCTAGTTCCATCCACGTCGTTGCAAATGGCAAGATTTCATTTCTTTTGATGGCTGCATAGTATTCCATCGTGTATATATACCACATCTTCTTTATCCATTCATCTGTTGATGGACATCTAGATTCTTTTCATAGTTTGGCTATTGTAGACATTGCTGCTATAAACATTCAGGTGCACGTGCCCCTTCGGATCACTACCTTTGTATCTTTAGAGTAAATACCCAGTAGTGCAATTGCTGGGTCATAGGGTAGTTCTATTTTCAACTTTTTGAGGAATCTCCATGCTGTTTTCCAGAGCGGTTACACCAGCTTTCATTCCCACCAACAGTGTAGGAGGGTCCCCCTTTCTCCACATCCTCGCCAGCATCTGTCATTTCCTGACTTGTTAATTTTAGCCATTCTGACCGGTGTGAGGTGATATCTCATTGTGGTTTTGATTTGTATTTCCCTGATGCCGAGTGATGTGGAGCACTTTTTCATGTGTCTGTTGGCCATCTGGATGTCTTCTTTGCAGAAATGTCTGTTCATGTCCTCTGCCCATATCTTGATTGGGTTATTTGTTCTTTGGGTGTTGAGTTTGATGAGTTCTTTATAGATTTTGGACACTAGCCCTTTATCTGATATGTCGTTTGCAAATATCTTCTCCCATTCTGTCAGTTGTCTTTTGGTTTTGTTAACTGTTTCCTTTGCTGTGCAAAAGCTTTTGATCTTGATGAAATCCCAATAGTTCATTTTTGCCCTTGCTTCCCTTGCAGAAAGGCAGGTCTTTAACACGAGTCACATCTCAAAGGGGTTGGGCAATTAATTGCATAAGGGAGTACCAAGATGATCCTTTTTTTATTTTCAATTTTAAACACATCCAATGTGATTTGATTAATTAGAATATAGACCAAACTTGATTTTAAAAGACACCCAAAACTATGACAGCATACATGTGATAGAAGTTTATTTTTTCTCTCATGTAACTGTCTAAAGATAAGAAATCCTGGCTGGTAGGGAGGCAATGGGCAGTCAGGGTTTCCAGTTTCTTCTGTCTTATGGTTCTGCCTTCCCCTGTACTGCTGTCCTCATCTGTACGGTCCACACAGGGTCCCATGGCATTCCAGTTGGCATAGAAAGGTGGAAATAGCAAGTGGAGGTAGGAAGTTACTTTTTGAGGAAATGATGAAGAACTAGGGCACAGCACTTCTGATCACATTTTGTTGCTGAGAACGTGAGAGCCACAGTGAGCTGGAAAGGACGCTGGGCAAAATGGCCTCTCTCTGTATAGCCTTGTACTCAGCTGATAATCTGTGGATTTTTTTTTTAAGATTTTATTTATTTGTCAGAAAGAGGGATGGGCAGGCAAAGGGAGAAGCAGGCTCCCTGCTGAGCAAGGAACCCAGTGTGGGACTCCATCCCGGGACACTGGAGTCATGACCTGAGCCAAAGGCAGACACTTAACCGACTGAGCCACCCAGGTGTCCCTAAATCTGTGGATTTTTAAAGGGGTTATGAATTAGGTGGGAGGCTAGAGTTAGCAGTTTTCACCAGAGTTTATCAAAGAGTGGAAAATATTTTTTTGTCTATTTTCACCTAATATATGACTAGTAATGCCCAATGTTCCATAACACTTTAGAGATCTAGAATTTTCCTCATATGTTATTTCACTTCATTCTTTAACCTTAGCTTCCTTTCAACTAGACATTATCATCGGAAGTAGACATTATCTTCATACGCAAGAAGAGTAAGCATGGCTCAGAAAGATGATGAGATTAACCCAAAGTCATACATCTGCAGAGGACAGAGGCAAGACTTTAGTCCAGGCTCAGAGCCCTGCCATTTCCAGTCCTCACAGTCTTTCTTAATACCTAATCCTCTGTAGGGTCACCTGTTTATTGGCATTCACCAAATGGAATGTCCCATCATAGCAGAAGTCTGACACTTTAGCTTGCCAGGTAAGTACCTAAGGACCTTGATTAAAATGCCAATTATTTTACCAGACCTTGGGAAATTTTCATTAGGTAGCTCTAGGTGTGAAGCCCTAGAATTGCAATGCTTTGGGAATCATTGCTGTGGTCTTGCCTTTTATCATTGCATTTGCTGGAACAGAGAGAGGAGATATTTCGTATTTCTGTCTATTTTTTCCTTTGCTTGCCCTCCTGTGCTTATATGCATTCCCTTAAATTTTGGAAGTATTGCTTCTGAAATATCTTTGCTAATCTCTTTTGAAACATCTCTAACTCAAAACGAAAATGCCAAAAATTAATTTAGGAAGCCACCATGGTATCCACTCAAACAGAAGTTTTCAAAGCCCTCGGTTGAGGTAGATGTTCAGAAGTGGTTTTATACTCTGCAGTTTGAAAGGAGAGAGAGAGAAAATTATTTTTTCATCAAAAATATTTATAATGTGTTCATACTGTGTGTGTGTGTGTGATGTACATATATACATATCCTTGTTTCCCCAACAGAAATTTCACAGAGATTTCTACTTGACTTTATGTTACCCTCAATTCCCATTAAATCACATTGGGCTTTTTATTTGCCTTTTTCTCTGTCAGACACCAGGATGAATTTAAACTCCAGTCCCTCTCCAATGGCCTCTCTGATGTATTTGCTACTTTTTACATTCCCTTTCCCTGTAGAATCTGATGGAAATTCCTTTCGAGCCTTTAGCTTTCCCTCTGAGTCAAAAACTTTTGTGTTGCTAATAGAACTCAGCTTCATTAGCATTTCAAATCCTAAGACGTTCTTAGAGATCAGTGTGTTAGATCTGAGGGGCTCCCCAGCCACAGCCTGATTTATCAAACTTGTTTAACTAAAATCTCCAGTGGCCTGTGCCTTTGACCTTATTTCTGCCCGCACATCTCATCAGGAAATCCTTTTCAAGGAGTCTAGAGAAAGACATATGCATAATCTGAGAAGCTTTACTTTTGTCCCTCTTTCTACTCTGTATGTTGCCTGTTTGAAAAGCCATACTTTCTTCATCACTTTTGATCATTGGATCATGGGTAGGTGATGGTCAGAGCATGGATAGATGGGTAGATGGGTGAGTAGATGGATAGATAGACAAGTAGTTGGGGGATAACTAGAAAGGCAGATGGATTCTTAGGTGGGTAAATGAGTGGGTGGGCAGTTAGATGAATGAGTAAGAAGATGGGATGGATGGATGGATGGATGGATGGATGGATGGATGGATGGAAAGATAAGATAAATAACGCGAGTCTTCTGTCCTTGTCACTTAATTAACCATAATTGGCCTTGGTGCTCCTGAGACAGAATACCATTTCTGCAGAAAACAGCAAGTCCTGTGATATATGTCCTGCCCCCCACAGGAGAGAACAGGGTGGGGCTTGTAAGAGAATTCATTGCCATTCTGATTCAGTGTCTGATTTGTAAAATGAAAGAAACCATTCTCTTTTATACATATATATAAAAATCCTTCAATGTAATGCTACTTACCCAGACCTATACAGCAAAAGCTCTCAAGGGACCTTGTCCTAATTTCATCTGCCTGAACCCCGGACCTGTGCATCCTGATTGAAAATTGACTTCCCAGACAGAATAGTCTCTGTGCCTCGTAGCAAGATATTGGAGCTATGTGTCCCCGACTTCATTTTCTTCTTGCAGACATTCCACTAACACTCTTTAAGTACTTACTACATCTCGGGCAATGTTGCCAGTGATTTTTACTTGTATTACCTCATTTAATCGTTACCACAGCCTTTTAATGTATTTATCATTAATATCTCCCATTTTACAGGTGAGGGAATTAAGGCATGCAGAGGTTAGGTAATTTGCCCAGGGTCATGCAGCTTGTGTGAGACATACGGTGGGTTCTAACACAGTCAATGGTTGTCCAGAATCTATGGCACCATCCACCATGCCCCTCTCTGATCACTAAGCCCAGCTTTCAGAGCACTGTGGCCTAATAGAACTTTCTGTGGTGGTGAAGATGCTCTATATCTGTGCTGTCTGTCCCATGAACATGGTAGCCACTAGCCACATGAAGCTTTGGAGCCCTTGAAATATGCCTAGTGTTACTGAGGAACTAAGTTCTTATTGTACTGAATTTTAATAATTTAAACAGCACAGTTTAAGAGCCAACTATAGCCTCTCTTCATACATATGATCTCAAAAAATGAAGTGCTGAATTAGATTTTAAGGTAGGCATCCAGTTATAGACATTCTCCTTTAATAATAATATTAACGTGAAATAATTACAAAGCACTCTTAGAATCCCTAGTGCTTCTTTCCATCATGGAAAAGTGTCTTGCTGTTCTTTTAAGCCCTCTGCCAACCAGATGGCACATCTACTCTTAGCTCATTGGAAGAGGTATTGACATGAGACAGACAAAGTAGTTCAGGCAGAGTAATACAGGGACGTCATGGGCAAGTTGTAGCGTGGTGATGGCATTGGCATTTTCTCTCAGGAGTCATTATTACATTTTCCATCTCCTTAATACTGCCATCATATATTGTGGGGAGGAAGTGTTGGTGGAAATAATGGGCTTTAAAGCATGGTTTGGTGGTGGAGAAAAGAAAGTCCAGGTGCATCTGGGCTCATTTGAAGGAGATATGCAATCCTATACCCCTTCTCAAGGACTGAAGAGAGTCAAGTAGGAAAGTGGGCAAGAATGAGCCAAGAGAGAAGATGAGAGGATTCTGGATAAAGTAATATAATAAAAGAACCATGTCATTTTTTGTGTGGTAATCAAGTTGAGACTGGGTAAACCATTTAAAAAAGAGGGAAGATTAAAGTGTTAACAGAACCCAAATGAACAGAGATGGGTATTAAAGAGAGAGAGACAAGGCAATATAAAATTCAGTGAAATTGTTAAAAAATGGTTTAGAACAGAAGCAAACCACGGCCCATGGGTCAACGCCAGTCCACGGCTGGTTTTTGTAAATAAAGTTTTATTGAACACATATATGTACACACACACACACACACACACACATATATATATATATGCACATATATATATACTATTTTTTACATTCCCTTTCCCTGTAGAATCTGATGGAAATTCCTTTCGAGCCTTTAGCTTTCCCTCTGAGTCAAAAACTTTTGTGTTGCTAATAGAACTCAGCTTCATTAGCATTTCAAATCCTAAGATGTTCTTAGAGATCAGTGTGTTAGATAGGTATATATATATGTGCATATATATATATACATATATATATATATGGCTCCTTTTTATATTACGACAGCAGAACTGAGTTGTTGTAACAGAAACTGTATAGCTTACAAAACGTAAAATATTTCCTTTGGCCCTAAAGAGAAAAAAGTTTGCTGGCCCCTATTTTAGAACAAAAGGGGAATATATATTAACACAACCATATTGGCATACAATTTGTGTGGTCATGCACATATCTTTGACATGGCAATACTTCTACTAGAATTTTATCCAGCAGATGTTTTGGTACCCATACCCTGAGGGCTTCTTAAACACTGAAAACCTGGAAAAATCTAAGTATTCAATAGGTGAGCAGTAGCCAAATGAATTACAGTACATGAATGTAAAGAGATACTATTCAGCTTTTTTTTTTTTTACTTAATTTTTTTTTTTAATTTTAAAGCTTTATTTATTTGAAAGAGAGAGTGAGCATGCATGTGCATGCAGGGTGGGGATGGGAGGCAAAGGGAAAGAATCCTCAAGCAGACTCCCCACTGACAGTGGAGCCCAACTCGGGGCTCTATCCCAGGACCCTGAGATCATGACCTCAGCCAAAATCAAGAGTCTGATGCTCAACCCACAGAGCCACCCAGGGGTCTCTTGTTTTTACTTTTTAGTGAGAGTTCTACATGCACTGTTTATTAGGAAGGGATTTCAAGAAATATTGCTAAACAGACAAATGTTACAGAACAGTATGTAGTATTTTATCATATCTGTGAAAAGCAACAACCCCCCCCTCCAAAAGATACACAGATACATACCCAGCAACTTTTTTTTATATAGCTTCTAGACCAGACTAGGAATTTTTATGAAGGTGTATTACTTTCTTTTTTTATTTTATTTCCAGTGTAGCTAACATCAGTGTTATATTAGTTTCAGGTGTACAATATAGTGATTCAGTAAGTCCATACATTACTCAGTGCTCATCAAGATAAGTGTGCTCTTAACCCCCATTACCTATTTCCTCTATCCCCTTCCCCCCTCCCCCTCTGGTAACCATCTGTTTGTTTTCTATAGTTAAGAGTCTAGTTTTTTGCTTTGTCTCTTTTTTCTTTTTTCCCTTCGTTCATTTGTTTTGTTTCTTAGGTTCCATGTTCGAATGAAATCATATGGTCTTTGTCTTTCTCTGTCTTATTTTACTTAGCATTATACTCTCAAGATCCATCCATGTTGTTGCAGAATGTATAGTACTAAAAAAAAAAAAAAAAAAAAAAAAAGCAAAGTCTAAATTTAAAAAGTGGAAAATAAGAGGGAAAAAAAACAAAGATAGGTTTCTCCCAAACTGAGGGACTCAATACTGAGACATTCAGGAGGGCAAGTCTTTAAGCTTCAAGCTGGGACCAACAGAAGCTGTTGGACTTGAAGAGATGTCTTTATGAGCCATGAGTCATGCCTAGCAAAAGCAGAGAAGTGCTAGAGAAAACAAGTCAAGGGCAGAAAGGGAGAAGTGTGCCCCTTGTTTGTAAGTACCCAGGTGGGAAGACTTCATCGTGGACACTGGAAAAAACAGGAAGCTGGGGAGAAAGGAATCAAATGAAAGAAGGACACCGTGGCCAACGCTGAAGATGGAGAAACATTTTTGAGGAAGAACATATGTTCCTTGGGATTCTGAGAAGACCCAGTCTCTACACAGATGCGTAGAGTCACACTGTGAATCCCTGTTTGCAGAGCGATTTGGTGTCTTCTGGTGTAAGATCCGTGGCCATCAGCAGTCCTGGTACATTAGCAGGTGTTCGGATGGAAGGGCCAGAAGCAGTTTCCATGTGTTGATGAGTGTTAGAACTTCTCCCAGCCACCAGCACAGCAAGCCGCTCTGCCTGGGTGGAAGCCCCCGGAACAGTCTCAACACTGGCCGTGTGCTGGCAGCCCATCCCTCCCTTGGCTTCCAGGCCGAAACACACACATCACTCAGGGCTAGTCATCTATTTTTCTGGCAAAACTATGGCAAGAGGAGTTTAGATGAGATTAACAGTTACAAAACAAACAGATAAATAAAAATGAAGCAAAATGAAATAACATGGAAGAGGCAGGTGTGTCTTTTAAAATGATTCCTGTCTACCTCCCTCCACCCCACCCCCATGTCCGCCTGCACTTGGCATGGCTTGTGCCTCGGGTGGATATGTCTACGCCTGTGAGACTCTTTTTATTTAGACATCACAAAGCATGTGACCAATTTTGAACACAGCCGGCTTCAGTCCTGGTACACAGAGACGCCTGCTCTTTCTTCACAGAACTCTCCAGTTCAAACATGCTCGCAGACCATGATTCATGGTGTTTCTTTCTGGATTGTCCAGTGGGTAATTGCTATACGAAAACCAGAGAAACAGATGTAGACCCTGAACCTTGGCTATAAATTTTTGTTTTATGATTATGGGTTTCAAATGTGCTGTGTCACATTGACAAATATACAGTTACTCCGAAACGAAATGGATTCTGGTCTCAAACTTTTGCTTTTTTGTTTGTGGTTGGAAATACTTTTATTAGAGTTTCTTTTATCATTCATCAAACACAAAACGGAGGAGAGGACACATATCAGAATGTTATCTTATGCCGTACCTAAGAGACTATCTGGGAAAGGTTTCTTCCAACCTTTGGATCATGTTTAAAAAAGGCATTAATACTTTAAACTTCGTTTATCCCTGAATTAACTAGGCCTTTTTTTCTTTTTTTTACCTTCTACCTACTCATTAATCTTTACGGTACATGGATATGCTATTTAAAGAAGTGTGGCTTATTTGTAGATCTTTCCTAAATTTTATTTAAGATGAAGAATTTGAAGGAAGACCGGTTTCCCAGAAGTATACGAATTAGATTTCCTGATGAAGAAGTGATAAGAAACATGTGGCTAAATTTGGGGGCTGCTTTATAAATTAATACTTAGATCAAATAATAGCTCTAATAGTTGCCATCAGCATAATTAACTCATGATGAGAAATGATGAATAGACTAGCGAGTGCTGTTGCACTGGAAGAATCCCATAATATTTTATTCACACAGATTGAAATAGAAGATCAGCATTCAAAAGCCCAAGTTTATTCCCCTACAGTTAAGAGAACCCCAAGGTGATTATAAATTTAAAATTTTTTTCATGCAAAGAAAGAAAACACCCAATCTCCTATCCCCTCCGCACCCCCACCCCCGGCATACTTTATGATTGTTTTTGTGCCATGATATAATATTGAGGGTAGAAATTAGGGAACAGTCATTTCTCTTCCTAGATGAGGCTGATCCTCTAGCTTAAGAAATGAGAGTAAACAGAATTTGGGAGATGCCATGCCTTCATCTCCTTGTGATGAGTGCACCTTACCCTTTGGAAAGATGTTTGGACAGGCAGTGCCATGCCCTCCCCTGGGGAGCAGATGCCTCAGTTTCTCCTCTCTCGATGCTTCCTCTGTTCTTCTCAGATACCTTTTCAGTCCCCTCCATTATCACACACAGGATGAGTCCAGTTTCCAAGGGACTCTTAAGGACCATAAGTAAGTATTTGGAGTTGTAAGTGCACGCACGCAGAGGTTGGTACGTAATGTGGTGCCTTGTGTATCTTTACAACTATCTTGATGACAGTGTGTTAAATGTTTTGTAAATTCCTCTGTGCTCCTTGCTTAAGAGGTGTGTTGTCTTTGTAGTTAAAGGGTTTCTTTATAAACCTCTGCCACAAAATAATGGCCATTTGAAAAAGAGAGAGAGAGAATAACAAACATAGTTTCAGCAAGATCTCACCCCACCTTCGCCCTGGACTTCTCAATAGCAAGAACTGAGCTTGCTGGGCTGAAAATTGTTTTAATGTACCTTCATAAAAGGATCTTTGACTTGGAAAGTGTGTGTGATGCATACTTTTCATGTCACACCACAAGTGACACTGAGCAACTCCTGGAGACATAGCAGCCATTCAGCATGGGGCAGGGTGCCCCCTGACAGGCTTCCAAAAGGCCTGGATGCCAATGAACATTCCAGCATTATCCAGAGAAAGGAGACCAGGGCAGCGTTCTTCCCCACAAGGGGCAAGGACACTGTCCCTCAAGCCCACCCACTTGCCTGCCCTGTTTTGTGGAATAATTACAAGTAAAGACTGGAGAGTTGGTAGAGGTGGTAGGGTGTTTTCATTCCTCCTCGGTTTCCTTTCTTGGATGTACTTTGCATCCTGAAGCAAGTTGTGCAAAATGGCTGCAACGTGGATTGTGGTTTGGCTCTCCCTTTGAAAGCTCTTTATTGAGCTTGGGTTTATTGGTAAATTTTGCGTCTGTCCTACTCCATGTTTTAAGACTGGCGAAAAGGTTTCTCTGTCTTTTAGGTTGGGTCAATATGGGAAGTATAAAAAAGAATCTCTTTCTCGTAAAATTATTCTAATAAATAACCAAGATTGGGCTGGGGCTAATATTGGTATAAACAGGCCTTTGGAAATATAAAACCTTCACACTTAACCAGTTTTCAAAATATGTGTTTAATTATGTGGTGGTGGGTGTGTGTGTGTGTTGTGTGTATGTGCGTGAGGTGACAAAGGTCATCAACATGCTATTTGGGGTGCCAGGCTGTGGGAACAGCAAAATAATTTTCACAGTGGCCTGGAATCCCAGGGAATTGGGTGTAAGTCATGGTTCTGAGCTTTGATGCCTCAAACAGGTCTCGGCCTCCCCTCGCAGGGCTTCTTTCCCTCAGTGAAAAATAAGAGGATGAAATGAGAGTTAGTACTTGTTGGAGGATATATACTGAGGGTATATATACCCTCAGTATATATATAAGCACTTTGCGGGGAGGGAGGGATGCTCACAGCAACCCAATGAAGTGGGAAGTAATATATCCCCATTCTTTGGATGAGACCACTGAGGCTCAGAGAGATTAAAGACTCATCCTGGATCACACAGCTGGTAAGAAATAGAACTGGAATTGAGACCTATTCCAGTTTGAGTCCCACATCCACTCTTGGCCGCTGTGTTTTCTACCATCAGGACCTGAAATCAGATCCTATATATCCGTGTCATTCTGTGTGTGTGTGTGTGTTTGGGAGCAGAAGTCACTAATTCTTAACTGCTGCATATAGACTTGAGAGAATGTTTTAAAAGTAAATGAATCCAGAAAGCTGGATTTTTTTTTTTAGATTTTATTTATTTATTTGACAGACAGAGATCACAAGTAGGCAGAGAGGCAGGCAGAGAGAGGGGGAGAAGCAGGCTCACCGCTGAGCCAAGAGCCCAATGTGGGGCTGGATCCCAGGACCCTGACATCATGACCTGAGCGGAAGGCAGTGGCTCAACCCACTGAGCCACCCAGGTGCCCCAGAAGTCGCTAATTCTTAACTGCTACATATAGACTTGAGAGAATGTTTTAAAAGTAAATGAATCCAGAAAGCTGGATTTTATTTTTATTTTTATTTTTTTCTCCAAAGCAAGTGCAATCCCTTCGGGCAGGGCTTTGCAAGAGGGACGAGGAGGGGAAAGGGAAAGGAAAAAAAAAAAAAGGCTATCAAATGGAAAGTTTCTCAACCCCAGGCTTCCCCGAGGACTAGCTCTCCTCTGCTCTAGAGTTTAGGGCTTGCATGTGCTTTTTCGGGAGTGGAAAAATACCTAAGTTACAAGGAATTTAACAGACAGGCGGGCGCACAGAGGAATTTACAGGGTGGGCAGGAGGCGAGCGGGCGAGCGGGGACCCGCGCTTCCCAGCTGAGCCGCCGCGAATAAAGAGGCGGAAAGGGAGCGAAGTTGGCGCTCAACGTGAGCCGGGAGCGGTGTCCCGGCTCCTCCCCTGCCCGTTTTAAAAGCACTTCTTGCATTGTTTCTCAGGTGAGAAATGGGAAAGAAAGAGGCGGCTCGCACGCTCGCCCGCTGCCTGCCTCTCTGGCTGTCTGCTTTTGCAGGGCTGCTGGGAGTTTTTAAGCTCTGTGAGAATCCTGGGAGTTGGTGATGTCAGACTCGTTGGGTCATTTGAAGGTTAGCAGCCCGGGAAGGGTTCACCGAAAGTTCACTCGCATATATTAGGCAATTCAATCTTTCATTCTGTGTGACAGAAGTAGTAGGAAGTGAGCTGTTCAGAGGCAGGAGGGTCTATTCTTTGCCAAAGGGGGGACCAGAATTCCCCCATGCGAGCTGTTTGAGGACTGGGATGCCGAGGACGCGAGCGAGCCGGGCTGGGTTTGTCTGGGCACCGTCGGGGTAGGATCCGGACCGCATTCGGAAGGCTTTTTGCAGGCATTTGCTTGGAAGGAGAACTTGGGATCTTTCTGGGAACCCCCGCCCCGGCTGGATTGGCCGAGCAAGCCTGGAAAATGGTAAATGATCATTTGGATCAATTACAGGCTTTTAGCTGGCTTGTCTGTCATAATTCATGATTCGGGGCTGGGAAAAAGACCAACAGCCTACGTGCCAAAAAAGGGGCAGAGTTTGATGGAGTTGGGTGGACTTTTCTATGCCATTTGCCTCCACACCTAGAGGATAAGCACTTTTGCAGACATTCGGTGCAGGGGAGATCATGTTTGACTGTATGGATGTTCTGTCAGTGAGTCCTGGGCAAATCCTGGATTTCTACACTGCGAGTCCGTCTTCCTGCATGCTCCAGGAGAAAGCTCTCAAAGCATGCTTCAGTGGATTGACCCAAACCGAATGGCAGCATCGGCACACTGCTCAATGTAGGTTTATTTTTTCCCTTCTTCTACCAAGAAAAAAAAAAATGAATTGTCTCTCTTGCATGCAATGAAGACGTTGGAAACAAACTGCATTGGTAGCAAGACAAAGGATTTAATGATTTAAGGCTGAAAGGGTGTGATATGCTGGCGTACATATTGATTCCCTCTGCTGAAAATTTCCTGTTAGATGTTTTCTTCCCAAACAACCCCTCCCGACCCCTTCTCCTCTCCTTACCAGCCTTACAGTCTCTTGAAAACATTTTTAAAAATATGCATGGAGGGGGGGAAAAAAGTAGAGTGTGACCACAGGACTTTGAAACATTCTTCAAGTAAGGCAATTTGACACATTGTGCAGTTTTTACTAAAATGTATGCAGAGGGGAATTTAACTTTGCTGTTCTTTGGATTAGCTGCTAGTTGTATATATTCCCCCCTTGTGTGTTTCAACAGTCCAAAGTAATTAAAATATGACATTGTCCTTGCAAGGAATTTAGCCCAATTAGGGTGGCTGCTGCTCCTGAAGTTCATAAACCACCAGTTAAAGCTGCTGCTTCCAATGTTTTCCTTGCTAAGGAAAGGCAATATTTCTTAGCATTGACCCTGCTGCCACCTTTCCGAGTCACTTTGTTGCTCTAAGAAGTTGCTGTTTTGCTAGAAAACTACTGGCAATGAACACCCCTTGGGCTGAGCCATCCATTATTTCCATATCTTGCAGTTCATCCCAGAACCTGGACATCAGTTAAAGGAGAGGAAATATAAGTGGAGTAGCCCGGTTTTTTAGAAAAATATTGACTATGTGGTTATCTGATGCTGACACAATGCCGAGGCACGCATCTGGTCAACAGTAGTGTGGCTGCAGGCTTGAGAAATGACCAGAAGTCCCAGAAAATCCCACCTTCGGGTGGCTGTGGTGGGAGCCTGCAGGATGCGTGGCTGCCCTGACAGTGATTTAGATAAATGGCTCAGCTATCTATCAAAATGTTTTTAGTACTTTATTTGACAATTCATTGGGGCATTAGCCTGAAAATGACATTTTAAATCTTTGTTTTCAAAGAGGTCAAAGTTTAACTGGAAGAAATTGAGTTTTCCTAATAACATGGTGGCTTATGTAAAGAGGGAGAAGAAAAGGGAGAGAGAGGGGACGGTGACTAGATTTAATTTGCTCTCTCTGAAACTTTGTCTCAGCGATAAAGACTTGCTTCTTGGGCCAGGAAATCAACAGGTTTGTAGCTGAAAAATCAATAACCATTTGATGCCAACAGTCTGGCTGTCTGACTTAATATTCTGTAGAGCCATAACCAGGGCAAAAAGAATATAGTTTTCAGAAGGCGTCTTCATCTTCAGCTGCTCCCCAAATGCCTTTTGTTTCCTAATGCCTGTTTTCTTTCTGGAGAATTCAAAGAAACCGAGTGTTACAAAATAATTTTACAACCCACTAACAGATCTTTTAGACCTGTCCTTGTTTGTAGCAGTTAAAAGAGTGTGAACAGTTTCCTTTGGAATCTCAGGGAACTGGGGCTCTGCAGAACTTTTTCTTCTAAAAGAAAGTTCTATGAAACATATTTTTAAGGAAGGGAAAAAAATTGCTCAGGACCCTTGGCGGAAAGCTATTAGACCTAATAGAGCCTTTACAAGTAGACATTCTCCCTTTTGTAATTAACCCTCCAAACATGCCTATTAAGTTGTAGGAGTAGGGGGAAAAGCTTTGTTTGTTCTTGAACAAGTTAAACAAGGGATTTGCCTTATCTGGGAGAGCGAGTGGTGAATGTGTCATTCGCCTAGGACCAGCCGATAAGCAAGAAGTGTTGATAACAGCAAAGTTCAGCTAATCAAAGAAACTTGCATTAGAAAAAGTAAATAAAGGCATTTGACAAAGGGATTTCAGAAATTCCAGTGTCTTATTTTTGTAAGCAGGGCAATTAGTGCTTATTGTGGTCAATTTCACAAGGGTTCTAAATCCCACACCCCCAGCTCTAGGTTAAATGAATAAATTGTAAAAATTGCATATGTCCCCGCAGGGTTGCTTATCCTCCATAAATCCCTTTATGACGGTCAGTTTAGTTGTTCAAGAGATTAAGTTTTTAAGCATAAATAAAGATTCTAACAAATGTCTGCCACATGGTATTTGGTTCAGGGTGGCATGGACTTTTGAAATAAAAGCATATAAGGGCTTCACTTGGATAAGTAAGAACATAAAAACCACAACCTTTTCCATTTTACTTAATGACTGTTTTGATGAGAAGCAGATCTGTTTGTGCCCTTAACACAGAGGAAACAGTGGGCAAGGGGGAAAAATAGTTGTAAATTCCCACTAAAAGTATTTTCTGCTTGGAGATTCTATTTTTACAGGGTGTGTATGTGTGTGTTTGTGTGTATGTAGTAATTAGAGAAAACCCTTTGATTGGAAGACACACCAGAAGCCGTCTTTGAAAGGTGTTAGAATATTCTTTTTATTTTCTTTTTTTAATTTTAATGACAGAAAAATGACATCCAAACCAGCTACGGGTTGGAGTAGGGCCTGCGAATTGCTTGTTATAAAAATTCGAAGTCAGGATTAGCACGCTATAAGGGAATGTGGTATAAATAATACGATTTAAGACTGCCCCTGGAAGGTATCATAGTCACGAAGTTTCTATTCATATTCCTCCTGGATTATCTTGGTCTTAGGGCTGCTCCAGATGTTTTCAGCATTAATGGCTCAGTGGGCATAGGATAAATCCTAATATTCGTGGTCTAAATATAGTTGCTTTCGGTGAAATCATGAGTGTGACAACTTCTTGGCCCGCTTCCCTGTTGTCTCTATGCTCAGCCCATCAAAAGAAAAAAGGGAAAAAAAACATTTTCTTTTTGAAATAGTATTTTGGCCATTAATGAGAAATAATCTGTTTTAAAAACTAACAGTGATGTGTGATTAAGGAAGAAAAGTCCCCTACTCAAAACCCTGGGACCTGAATTTTAAGTATTACACAGTATCCAAATCCTCTCCTAGTGAGATATAAATTGGGGTCAAAGTGGCAAAATCAAAGATACTCTCTGAAAGAGAGACTAAATAAAGACTGACAGCCACCGTATGAATTGAATGGGGTTTTGAATAAATATTTCGATGAAAAGGCTCAATTGTTTTTCTAAAGTAGGACATAATTTTCTGCTTCTCAGCCACATGACAGTGGTAACTAATACCATCAGAAAGAAGAAAGAAAAGGGACTTTTGCTTACATCTCTGAGTGCAGGATAGAGTGCAGGGTAGGGTTATTTGAAAAAAAGCTGAAGATTCACAAAGTTATCCTTCCCTGTAGGAAAAAAAAAAACAACTAGAATTTTGTCAGCATGCTGATAACATGGTACTTTGGGTAGGGAATTGTTGATGTGTAACCTAGAAGGAAAAAAAAAACACATGAGTTTAAATTTTATCACCATACAATGTAGATTCCAAAAATAAAACGGGAGAAGTACAACTCTGTCCGCTTAAACTTAAGCTGTGGAAATGATCTGTGAATTCCAGTTAGAATTTGACTCGCCAGCCCAAATGCAAAAGCTTTGCTCTAAAATAGGCCTTTAAAAAAAAAAAAAAAAATATATATATATATATATATTTATTTGCCTTATTAGATAAATGACCAGAATGGCCATTTCTGATAGGTTAACTGACCTGAATCAGAAGTTTTCTTCTCATTTCTGGAAGCCTAGCTCTGACCATATATAACCAGTCAGTATTGTCATGAACTTTTCTTTAAAACATAAAAGTAAAAGAAAGTTCTTCTGGCTCTCAGATGCTTGTAATTTACCTTCAGCATGTTAAGCCCCTGAGATGTAATGAAAATCTTGAAATGAAAATGAATGAAAAGGGAAGAAAAGCTTAACCGTTTTCCCCTTTGTACATTCTACAAGCATCGATAAACTATCTCAGAAAGGAATACATGAGAAATGATAGAGATTATAAATTCTGCTCTCACGGAATTTATAATCTTTAAAATTGGATTTTTTTCTTTTTTCTTTTTTTCTTTACAAAAGGCCAGGAATTTTTAAATGAGAAAGTTACTCTCTAGGAGGAAAAAGGAGTTGTGAAACCAAGACGCAAGATACACAACTCTCTTCAAGTCACACCGGTCTTATTAAACAATAAATGCTATATCCATTTTAGAACATCTTAAAGAGAATCGTCTACAGAGTTTGAGTTACATGTAAGTGCCAATAAATTTATCTTTAGATGACATTTTTATACTTAAAATGTTCCACTATAGATTCAGTTAACTATCAGTTAAATACATTCTTTCGGAAATAGGAGCTTTTGATGAGGGTTAATCAGAAAAATCTTGGCTAAAAACGTTTCCAAAAGATATTAATGTTAGACTCTTGCCTTTCAGATTATAGAGTAGTTAGGGCAGTCGTACATCTCTGATTTTCTAGAATAACCCACTTTCAGATATACTGCCACAATTCCCACATAAATCATGGAAATATGCCAGATATTTCAATATTACGACATTTCTGAGGCTGCCCTTTGAACCCAGGAGTGGCACAGAAAGTCTTTGTTTGGATTCTATGGTCAATATAGCTGGAGTGCTCCCAGCTTCATTTTTCCGTTATGACTGAAGATGCCTTGTGCTTCTGGGTCATTCTTCTGAACATGAATTCCTTTTGTGGCAAACTGCAGATCTGTAAATAGAAAGCACCCCTGCAGAATGGATTAAGTATTATGACTGGTTTTGATTCCAGCACATGTGTGCATTGGGAGTGGGGGAGGGGTAGACTTATTAAATTGAATCACTCTGACCAAATCTGTATCAGTTCTTGGCCCGCGTCTTCTTAGAAAGTTGAAATGGGTGGTGATGGAGAATGGAGAGTGGCGTTAACTCGGGTTCAGATTTATCACTATCCTGTCTGTAAGTGGCTTGGCCTAAGCATGTCTTGTTAAATAGGAGATGAGATAACCTTCCCCATGGTAAGATCTAATAACACAACCTC
Organism: Mellivora capensis; assembly: GCA_004024625.1. Taxonomy (NCBI): domain Eukaryota; kingdom Metazoa; phylum Chordata; class Mammalia; order Carnivora; family Mustelidae; genus Mellivora; species Mellivora capensis. Next base: position 16,817 of record PISX010009030.1, read on the forward strand.
ATCAGTCAATATGTTGTCCTGAAGTCTCCTCTTTTCCTTTCTGGCTCCCTTACTTCATCACTAAGAAGTATGCTTCCTGCGTCATGCCACACCTCTAAACCCCTTTAAATGAATAAAAAATAAAGTTGCCGAAGTTCTCTCCCCCTAGGAAGTAGTAAGGGTGAGTCTACAGGTATTATTTGTCTTGAGCTTTCCGAGCTTCTTCGATGAGAATTCAAATAGGCAGTGGAACTGCTGACTTGCTTTTTCTCTGGACTTGCAGGGTGGGGAGCTGAAAGGGGGGGCCGTTCAGTAAGATAAGACTCTTGGTCCCCTGCACGATAAGGCGAGGATAACAGGAACTGACGTCAGCCAGGCGACCCAGCCTGGCCAAGCATTTCCTCTCGTCAGGGCACATGGATTCCAGGAGTCTCCGGGCCTCCCCCACTGCGTGATGAACTGAGCCAGCTGGGAGTGGGGGGCACGAAGAAAGCCTGGGCGGAAGGGACTGATTGTACGAAAAGCCGGTTCTGAGACTACAATGGCAATTTTATGTTGTTCTAGAAGAGCTATTTGTTTCCTAGCTGTCCACAGTTTTCCTCTGAGGCGTCTTGAGCCGGTCTATCCAGCAATCACCAAATCCCATCACCCGTGAGCCCCGCCAGCTCTCCGCTTCTAACAAACTGGGAGGGAATTCACGTCCTGAGAGTTAATCCCTGGTACTCCTATTTACTTTTCTAAGTACCAAGTTCCCACCTCCATCCGCATTGTCTGACAGCCCTGCTAAAACCATTTCATTTGCCACCAGCCCAGACAGCGCCCCGCAGTTTTCGCTCTCCTCTTTCTCGTCTTCCTAGTTCTCTTAAATGCAGATTATTTTTGCCTTCGCAAGTATCTGCTGTTTGAGGTCTGGAGAAGAAACTCAAATGAAAGCCTGTATTATTTTTTTCCATTTCATAAGTTCTCCTGAGTCTGCTCTTTTCTTAAAGATTGCTCCGTCGTGGTTGTTGTTTGCAAGTTTAAGTACCAAGTAAGGGGTGGCTCTCCTAATTTGACTCAGAGAAAAATGTTTGTTTTTGTTATTATTGATCAATTAATGTTCGCCACAGATTGCATTTTACCAGGTCAGGAAAAACCAACTAGCTGATTCCAAAATACTAGGGTAGCAGTAATGCTACCCAGTAACACGAGAGCATCCGTTAACTGGGAGAAGAACATTTGGATCACATTTATCTCAATTTTACTCTAATTTCCAGAGCAAATGAAGACCTCATCTACTAAATGCCTCTTCTCAAAAATGTTAAAGCTTTTGGGGCTACAGTACCTATGTCTTGTTATCAAAGTCCGTGATTATAAAAAGGCTGATGATCTGAAGGTTGTTTCAGCTTCAAAAGATTTTTTAGGGTCTGGTCTATTGGAAAGCTTGGGGGTATAATTAACTAAAATGGAAATGGAGGCAAGCGAAATTTAGTTCCTGATGTTTTAATTTAGCTCAGTACTGCCATGTGTTATTGAAGAGAATTCTTAAAGGCAAACATAATTATTTCATTATGGTCCTCAGAATGCTTTCATTGGCTTTAATGACAAGAAGCTGTATAAAAAGGCATACATTTTAATTAGCCCTTCTTATATTTACATCAGATAAATAACAAATAATTGATGAAAAACAAGTCTTTGGAATGGATGATTTCACATAGTGCGCTGGTTACAGTTTAATGATGAAACATTTCTCTGTTGCTTTGCATTTTAATTATCCAGACATTACAGTAGTGGTGCCATGGAGCTAAAATACCGTTGTTGGCATTTTATTACCAAAAAAAAAAAAATCACAATTAATGCCTATGAATCAGAAGCTGAAAAAGGTAGCTAGAAGCGCATCTCAGAGGAAGGAAATTGCCAGTCCCATTAATTTTACTACGTTTGTTAGCGCTCATTTTGATCACTTTTTATCTTTTATGCTTTATCTTTTTGGATTAAGACTGTCAGGGGTTTCACATGCGTTTTTATGGCCACATCTTCTCCTAAATACCTTTCTTTCTCTCTCTCGCTGCCTGTATGGGAGACTCGCCTGAAAGTCCCTTGCCAAGTGTGTGCTGGAAATTCAGAGAGCCTTTTTCCATGGTGCAGGCTGCCTTACCTTTGATTTTATATGAAAACCCATTTCACATGATTCATCCGTTTTGGTGTACAGAACACTAATTGTTATTATTGATTTTAAATTCCGTGACCATTACAAGTAACCCAGATGACTGGCAGATAAAGGGTAATAATCCATGGAGTTCTGGAACTGTTTCATGTTTGTCTGGAGTACTTTATGTGATCAATATTAACTGCCCCATTGAAACTAACTGCTGTATCAAATAACAGTCAATCAAATGAATGTGCTTAGAGATTATTTATTGAAAGCTTTAATTGTTCACTGGGGCCCTGCTTATCAGAGGGAACAATAGGAATTAGAGATAGGATGAACAGGTTGGGATTTGCAGAGAAAGTTGGAGGATGCTGATAACCAGGGCATCTCTCTGCTACTTGGGCGAGAGTTTCCAGAAACCCATGTTGAGCTTCTAGAGTAGAGAAGTTGCGTGTACTCTTGTTACAAAGGTTATCCTATCACCTGTCCTTCTAGAGCTCTCTGGAGAAGAAGGTACAATGATTTTCTTGCCGAGAGGCTGTGAAAAGTTGTCACTCTCTGGGAGTTTTAATGCTTCCGTTCTGCGTGCCCCCTTGCATCGACCACCCTCGCATGCATCTCTTCACCTGTATTCCCACTGCCTGCAGGTCTGAGGTCATGGGAGGAGCCGAACTTGATACAGGATTGATTTCTACAGCCAGGAAATGGGAACAATAATGTCTACGTTGCAGGATTTGCAGGAAGATCAGAGATCCTGTAAATGAGGATTCTGTTCCCACCCAGAAAACGTACAGAGGCCACTGAGGAGACAGACCTCCTTCTGCTCAGATTCCAGCGTGACACCTGTGGCTCATGTGTCTTTGCTCATAGTGAACATACTGTTTCAGTTGGTATTTCTTGTCCTCAGTGAGATGGTTCCCCTGTCTGTGGCTCATAACCTAGGTCCCAGTACTTCCTGTTTGTCACAATTTGGGTAGCATTGGCCCTGAGTCAGTGACATGCATTTACCAGACCCCCAGATTTAGTACAAATGGTTGATTTTCACAGGTGAGTGTTGTCACAATACAGCTTCACCCAAAGATGTCAGAGGTGCAGTCCATTGTATTGCTCACTGATGGATTAGCTCTTGCTTTGTCTCCCTACAAACACCTCTTGGGTGTCTGCCATGTTCCAGGTGCTCTGCTATGTTGTGTTTTGTGGGCAACACCAAGATGATCCCTACTTTGTCCCTTAAGAGTCTCGGGACTCTTAAGGTATGGGAGAAATTGTATAGACAAGTCACTGTGACATACCCCTTATAACACAAATGCAAGTATCTCCCCAGGACTTTGCACATGACTTTGATTATGGAAAGGACTAAAAGCCACTGAAGCCACAGCTGGTGCAGCAGGAGAGGGATCAGGTGCAGGCCAAGGCTTTCCCATGTGGAGGCATCATTGGTAATTTCTAAAGGTGGTGTACGTGGTTGTGTTTTGAACTTCTCTTGAGCGGTGGAGTAAGTGCATACCATCTAAATTTGCTCCGTGAAGACTCTCGTGGATACTTCCAGAGCATCTGTTAAATAATGTTCTTTTGGGGTGTGCCTCAGAGTAGCTTTAAAAAAATCTCTCCTCCATGGGGTGCCTGGGTGGCTCAGTTGGTTAAGCAACTGCCTTCGGCCCAGGTCATGATCCCAGAGTCCTGGGATCGAGCCCCATGTCAGGCTCCTTACTCGGCGGGGAGCCTGCTTTCTGCCTGCTACTCTGCCCGCTTATGCTCTCTTTTTCTCTGTCAAATAAATAAATACATTTTTAAAAAAAATCTCCTTCCTTTATGATTGTTTCTATGGCTTCTTGCTATGGAACAAGCCGCCCCCAGACTTCGTGGCCTAACAATTTATGATCTCATTAGCCTGCGGATGGACTGGGCTCAGCTGGGCAGGTCTTCCGCTCCACGGGATGTCGGCTGAGGCGGCGCGGGCTGCCAGTCCCGGAAGGCTCGCTCCCATGGCTGGCAGTCGACGTGGGTCGTTGGCAGAGAGCTCGGCGAGGGCCGTCAACTGGAGGAGCTGCGTGTGGCCCGTGCTTCTCCCGGCATGGCAGCAGCATCCTGGAAGGGAAGGAGGAAGCGGAAGCGGAAGCGTCCCGTCCCCCGAAGGGCTGGATGCAGAGCGGGCCTGGAGTCCCGGGCACTGTCCTCTGTCGGTGAAGCAGCCCCGGGGCCGGCCCAGATCCAAAAAAAAATTTAAAAATCCGCCTCTCGCTGCAGATTGGCCAAGCAAGGGCAGCCACCCCTAGCGCCCGCCCCCGACGCCCCCCCCCCCCCCGTCATCACGTGTGCACCTGCTCGGAGGAGGAAATGACGGTCTCCTGACAGCCGAGACTGAACGGAAGGACTGTGGTGGGCTGTGAGTTGGTTGTTGTTTCGCGGCTGACCTATTTCACAAAATTCTACTCTGGCGACTGTGGGTCCGTTGTCCTCCGTTCATCCTCACAGGCAGTCCTGGGTGGAAGGTGCGAGGCTCCCCATTTTACGGGGTGGGGGGGGCAGCTGTGACTCAGACGAGGGGGGAGGGTGTCTGGAGTCACGCGGACGGCGAGGCGCAGAGCTGGGGCTGGCGTCCCGGGGAGGCAGAGACGCCATCCTCCTGTGGAGTTCCTCACTTCCAGTCTAAGTCTGTCCTCTGCGTCGCCTGCGGGAAGAATTCCTGGGAAATTCCTTGACGCCCTGATAATGCCTGGAAAGGACCACGGCGTGTGTTGGCTTGGGGGAAACGTGGGAAAGAGCGAAGCAAGGAGCCGTCACTCACTTCGGTCCCTCTGACGACATTACTTCTCGAATACGAGACGCAGCTCTTGAAAGGGTGGAAAAAGTCCTGAGGCCGTTTTATCCTCTTTTGTGCTTGTTTTCCATCCTGTTGGTGGCTGAAGTCTGCGTGGGCCTCATCCCTCCAGGCTCGCAGGAGTCGGGGTCAGGATGAGTCTTGTATTAACGGAGGAATCCCAGGAAGGTGAGGGGAATGAGGTTTCTCGGGTTATTCCGGCTCACTGGTGACCCTCATGTAGAGATGGCTGCTCAAGATTCCTCTAGTGGGAACCTCCTCGTGAAGCATCACTATTGCACCTTCCAAAACTTTAAAAAGAGGGGTGGGGGGAAGGCTTCCTAAGAGACGATGAGGTTATGTTGCCCTTTGGGAATTTGCCACCTGTTTTAAGTATCTCTTTTTTCTTTAGAGGGTCCCAAACCTAACAAAACTATTACTGCTTAATGAAATTTGCATAAATAATCACGATTATTGGTCTTGCCCATAACGCTCTCATTTCAGTGATTTCAGATAGATTTGAAAGGCAGTGTCATGCTCTGTGTTTTGGATTTTTATATGCCATGTTCTACCTGGGGTTTTGTTTGTTCACCCGTTTGAGATGGTTGCTGAATTACCTATGTTGGGGCAATACAGACAGATGGATGCAATGAGGTGACTTACTAGAGGTCGTATAGTAGGTTCTGAAGGGAAGCTGATCAAAATCTATGAGATGCTGCCATGTGTTACAGGGGTACAGCATGGTCTTGTGCCCCTGGGCCACTGTGTGATACAGGGCAGGTGGCTATTCTTCCTGCACTGCCTCTGCTGGGGGAGCTAGAGCTCCAGGTTCCCTCTGTTGTTCCCATCTGTAAAATGGGTCCGTGACACTTACCTTGCAAGCTTGCCTTAGGCTTAAATAAGAGTGTATTTAAAGACCCTGATATGTATATGTATATACCTTTACCCCCACATTTTATTCTGAAAATATTTTTGAAATATTTTCAGAAAAGCCAAAAAGTTTTATAGCTAATACCCAGATACTCACCATCAATATGTACCATTAAAGTTACCAGGTTTGTTTTCTGTGTTTCTACCCACTTCTCCTGCTGGTCTATGTGTTTCTGTTTTGTATTATTGACTAGGTTCCCTTTCGAACCTGGGGAGTTTTTGAGGTCCAGTACTGTGTCCTTCTGTTTTCCAGTCCTAGGATAGTACTGAGTGCTTGGTCAGTACTGAATTAACTGTGGTTAAGTCAGTGGATATGTTCAAGCACAGCATCGCTGGGTGGACTAGTTACCAGTGCCGTCCAATAGAACATTCTCCAGTGATGGAAATGATCTGTAATGCTGCACTGTCCATTATGTAGCTGCTTGCCCTGCGTGGCACTGGAAATGTGGCTGATATGTCTGAGGAACTGAATTTTTTATTTCACTTTAATCTATTAAGGTTTCAGTAGCTGCACGTGGCTGGTGGTGACTGTGTTGAACAACGCAGCTTCCCCATACTCCAGCTACTAATATTTTTTTTCAATATTTGTTCCTTCTCTTGAGTTCCCTTTCCCTTTCGCCATTCTTCTTTCCTATTGCTATTAAGGAACTCTAATTATCTCTTTATGTAGAAGGTGAATAGACTGTTGGAGGATGTAAACAGAGTAAGTAGGGTGGTGATTTCAGTCATTGTTTAACTTGTTTTCCTTCTGGGTGGAACTAGTTTTCCTGGGGCCTGGCAAATGCATAGCAGCACTTGACTAACATTTTACAGAACTAAACCAAGATTTTCCCAGCATCCCAGTGGGCTGGACTCCAGTTCTATTTCTTGTAGCAATCATATCCCATGGCATCAAATTCTATTCCTGTGCTCCCTGCCCTCTTGGCTTTCAAATGGACACACAGTGTATCTTCCGACATTTTCAAGTTACATTCAACTCATTTGAAATATCTTCAACTTCAGGGAGGTAGAGAGGAACAGGCCACACTGTAGGGAAGGCTCACTATGTGTTCTAGAAAATGCCATGCTATCTCTCCCAGAGGCCCCTTCTGCTCATGTATGTGTGCTCTGCTTTGTAATCCAGTGCCCGGACACAGTAGGTGCTCAAGAAACACAATGTGACTAGTTCAGTAATAACAAACTTAAAATTCAGAACGTCTCAAGTGGTCTCTGATTTATTTGTATGTTTTTGGGTCCCTCCGAACACCTGAAGGAAACTTGGAGGGAGCTGTCAAAACTTGGGAAGTTCAGGAGCGCCTGGGTGGCTCAGTGGGTTAAGCCTCTGCCTTCACCTCAGGTCATGATCTCAGGGTCCTGGGATCGAGTCCCGCATCCGGCTCTCTGCTCGGCAGGGAGCCTGCCTTCTCCTCTCTCTCTCTCTCTGCTTGCCTCTCTGCCTACTTGTGATCTCTCTCTGTCAAATAAATAAATGAAATCTTAAAAAAAAAAACACAAACTGCTTAGTTCTTAAAAAAACAAACAAACAAAAAAAAACTTGGGAAGTTCAGGTTGGCTGTTATGGCAAGCCCTTATCAATGGGTTAGCCAGAACACTGGCCTGAATATGGGAGGTTGCCTTGGACTTCTGGTACTTGTTTTGATATCCGAGGAATGGATTTTCTGATGATCCTTCCTGTTACCCAGAACATGGTCATTCCTCCCCCTTTTTTTATTGTCCATCCCAAGAAATGATGTAAAGAAGGTAAATAGAAATAAGACCAAATCAACAATCAAGAGAAACTTTTGAACAAGGTTTGTTCTCCCTGCCTGGGCCCCAAATGATTTCAAGTTGTGATTGATTTTCATTAGAATGCAAAACCACCATCATCATAATTAATATTTATTAAGTGCATATTATCTGCCAAGTGCACCAAATGAATTATGTCATTTGGGGAAGGCCGTGTTATTGCTCGGTTGTACAGATGAGCGTTCCCAGGCACAGGCAGGTTCTGGTACCCAATTCAGGTCTCTCAGGTAGGAAGTAAGAAGTTCCCGTCCCAGCTTTGAATAATGTGGGTAGCCTTCCCTCTGCCAACTATGCAAGGTAAACTCCTATTTGCTTTGTTGGGAGGGGGAAATAAGAAAGTTGGAAGCCTCAGAACCCACAAAATAATAAAAGGGTTTCCAAATGAAAGCTGGAAACAATACATTTTTAACAAAATGGGCAGTTACTCTAATTGCTGTGCCCCTACTGTTCAATTCCTTTTTATGTCCTAATTCATTAAATTATGTGCACACACAGGCTTATTATTTACAGATGTATGCACTTTTAACTGGCTCATATGAACCAGATGTTTCATGAAAGGTAACGGAGAGCAAGTGATCTAAACCCTTCTTTAGTGGGTATCAAGTGAGTATTATAGCCCATTACCTGCAGGTCTTTTGCTATTATTTTGAACTGCAATGTCCAGTGTGGGGAGAAGAATTCAATCTATTCCCTGGAGGAACAAATAAAAATACGACTCTATAAGCAGACATCTGCATCTCAAAATAAAAGAGGGTGTGTGCAGGTGATAGGCAGGTGGTGTTCACATGTGGGCTCAGGTGGATATGAATGAGTTTTATAAGCAATTTGAGAAAAAAAAAAGGGGGCTCATTGCATTTCAGTCAACTTTAAAAAAAATTTAAGGGCCTTATTCTATGTTATTTTAATCATGACTCTCTTGGAATTTATAGCTGAGCAATTATCATACTCCTTTTCATCCGGAATTTCTTAATAATTTTTAGGTGGAATTATTCCAATTGCTCTTGGGCCTGACAAGAATGCATGCAAAGCGTACAGTACATGAGATGCCAAATTATCATCTATCGGATTCTAAAAGAGTTGAAGTGAGCCCTTTCTACAGGTTCTTTATGGCTCCACCAAAATAATCTTTAACTAACAATTATGGGGCACCTGGGCGGCTCAGTGGGTTAAGCCGCTGCCTTCGGCTCAGGTCATGATCCCGCATTGGGATCTCTGCTCGGCGGGGAGCCTGCTTCCCTCTCTCTCTCTCTGCCTGCCTCTCTGTCTACTGTGATCTCTGTCTGTCAAATAAATAAAATCTTTAAAAAAAAATTATGGAACTATTTCACTTATTGCTATTTAACAAACCATCTCAGTACTTAGTAGCTTGAAACGCAATTTATCATTAACTTTCGAGGTTCTGTCTCACTTGGGCTCTTTTACTTGGGTGTAGTTGCAGGTGACTGGGGCTGGACTCCCCTTTGGGTTTGACCTGTATATGTTCAAGAAGGCTTGTCATGTGTCCAGTTCCCCAGCTGGGGTTGCTGGAACAGCCAGAGACTGCCATAGCATCTTTCTCTCCTGTGGCCTCCTCTTAGGACACGGGCTTCCTTATGGCATGGTGGTCACAGGGCCCTGTACATGGCTTCCCCTAGAATAACCATTCCCAGAAACCCAGATGGAAGCTGCAAGGCTTCTTAGGACCTAGCCTCATGTGTCACACAGCATTACTCTTGCCACATTCTATTGATCAGCTGGAAATCAGAGTAGCAGCTCAGGTTCAAGAGGAAGGACCTTACACATTGGCGTGGATTCCTGAAGGTGTGGTTTATTGACCAGACCATCTGTGGAGACCACTTACCATACAAATAGCCATAAAAATAAATGTATACCTCTTTGTCAAGGCAAGGTAACATGGCCTCATTAAAAATAAGCATGACCAGTTCACATTGCAATGAACTGGGCGGTGTGTGTCAGTGGACAATCCTTTCAATACCTCCTTAGAATATTGGGGAGCGATAATAGTCACCCCTCAGAGTCCACAGTGAGATTTATTGTTTACGAGTTTTCTGCTGTCTAAACAACAAAAAAAATCAGAGCAAAAAGATGGCTGAAAAATATGTCATTTTGCATGCTGAAAGCTGGAAACCGTCACAACTGAAATATAAAATAGGACATGAAATATTAAGTGGCATATTAGGTTTATTGCATATATGACCATGAGAGTGCATTTTATTTTGTCTTATGGAGCTCTAAAAAAATCCATGTAATGGATTAAAGATATTAAAACTCCCATATTCTGCCTGGCTCTGGGCCAGGGAACAAGGCACGATAAATAATCCCAATAGACAGAATATGTAGGAAGGAATTTTAAAATGTATTTATGATGGACATATTGACCTCCCTAACTAATAAAAATGTGTCCATGAGGTTAGTTTTGAATGAAATGTGCAGACCTTACACATTTATAGTGCATATAAATACTATATGCACTATAGTGTTAGCATCCTTAAAATACTTCCCACATCTCTGTGACATATGGCTGTCATGGTCTATCTTTACCCTAGAAGCAAAGAAAAGCATGGATTTTATAGGAACATGTCCAGTTACTGTAAGAAGGGATAGTTTTAATTTCCTTTATCTTAAAGCAGGGGTCAGGAAACTAAGCCAAATCTGGCTTATAGTATGTTTTTATAAATAATGTTTTATTGGAACATGCCACGCCTGTTCATTTCTGTCTTGTCTAGCGCTGCTTTCTTCCTCCAGTGGCAGAGTTGAATCGCTGTGACAGAGACCATATGGCCCACAAGAGTGGAAATATTTACTACGTCGCCCTTATCAGAAAAAGTTTGCTGACCTTGTCCTAAGAATGAACAAATTAATAAGATGCTTTAGAATAGAAATGAGTGCTTTAGTTTCTCATTGATAATAACCCTGTATGTGGATTCTGGATGCCTGTTCTAGATCAAGCCATTTCCTTTGTGACCTTCACCAAGTCTTGTAGCTTCTCTGTATAGCTTCACACTTTAATGGAGATTAAAAAACTGATAATGATCGGATGCCTGGGTGGCCCAGTTGGTTAAGTGCTGCCTTCAGCTCAGGTCACAATTCTGGGGTCCTGGGATCGAATCCTGCATCGGGCCCATTGTTCAGCAGGGAGCCTGCTTCTCCCTCTGCCTGCCGCTCCCCTTGCTTGTTCTCGCTCTACCATATAAATCAAATCTTTTTTTTTTTATAAATCAAATCTTTTAAAAACATTATAAAAATTTGAAAAACTGATTATGATAATAATCCCTGCTCTTCTTCATACTCTTGTCATAAGTAAGCAAACGGGGTGATGTGAGAGCAAACACATGTTGAGTCTTCTGCCAAGTAATATGTGCTGTTGGTAGATCCCACTGACCTGGCCCCAATGTCTCATTTATATAATATCGCATATGAGAATTTCTTTCTTTTTTTAAGATTTTATTTATTTATTTGACAGACAGCGATCACAAGTAGGCAGAGAAGCAGGCAGAGAGAGAGGAAGAAGCAGGCTCCCCGCTGAGCAGAGCCCCATGCAGGGCTCGATCCCAGGACCCTGGGATCATGACCTGAGCCGAAGGCAGAAGCTTTAACCCACTGAGCCACCCAGACACCCCACATATGAGAATTTCTATGCAGATTTTTTTCTTTCACTCACAGAGGTTTTTAGCTACCGTGAATTGAGCCCCTCCTGTGTACCAGGCATTCTTTTAAGCACTGAGTAGTGCCTCAGGAGGTGTTCAGAGAAGCTGTTTCTGAGGGTGCTGTGCACATGGAGTGAGGACAGGCCAGGAAAGCCCATGAAGAGAGGACTGTAGTAGCACTTTGGCTTAATGCCTGACTGGCTGAGAAGGAAGGGACTGTTGAGAGAGATCATAAGGAGGCAAAGCTGACACATACTGCTTTACTTGTGTTGGCTTGTAAAGAATCTCTTCTGTAAGCATGGCCCGCTATTTGGGGAAGGAAAATGCAAGTGAGGGTCAGCAAATCAAGATATGAGTCTAAGGTGTAGGAGAAAGATGGGAAGGGTGGGGTGCTGTCTGGCTCAGTCAGTGGAGCGTGCCACTCTTGATCTTGGGGTTGTGAGTTCAAGCCCCGTGTTGGGTATAGAGATGACTTAAAAATAAAATCTTTAAAAAAAAAAAAAAGATCAGAAGGTGAATGACATTGAGATTCAGCGGCACAAGTGTGATCCTCGATACCTTAATGATGGTAACTCTGCTTGTGTGACACTGCAATGGGACAGGCATTGTCCTCCTGCTTGTCACTGTGTCCCTTTACAGTGATTTATCATTTAATGCTCACAATGACCTAATGAGGGATATACGCTCATGCTATACAAGGAAAAATTGAAGCTCAGAGAAGTTAAGTGACTAGCTCATAGTCACACAGTAAGTAGCAGAATTAGGATTTGAACACAGACCAGCGGGCTTCAGAATTCACACTTCCAACCACATGCCTCGACTTATCTGTAAAGATGGGAAGTTCCCTGAAAGAAGGAATATCCAAAAAGACCCACGCTTGGGGACTCCTCCCAGTTGGAAGATTGGTGACCCTTTCTCTGAGTTAATTTCTCAAGTTTTCTTTGGCAATGTCTTTTTAAAGAACTACAATTAAAACACTTTGAAACTGTCATTCTTCTCGAGAAATACTGAAAAAAATCACTGTTATGAAAGAAAAACACAACCGTGATAGCATCTCCATAAACTTCATTCCATATGGAAACTTCAGAATTTTGTCAGTGTCCCCACGTGCATCGTGTTGACCTGATATGCTATGCTCTCATCTCCAGCACTAACAAAGTCTCCTTCTTAGTCAACTAGAAGGTGCAGGGAGCATGTTCACATTCACTATGTTCTGCTTCTAGTGCCTCTCCCACCCACCCCGGTCCTCCTGGGAAGAGAGTAGGGCAACCCCTCATTTGGAGCTTTCCAAATCTATAGACAGTGACCCGGGACCATGGCACAGCTTTCAAATTCTGGATGTTGCTTTCATTCTTGCCAATTAAGCTTTGGTTAAAGGAGTGTATACGTGGCTGGCAAGAGAGGGTAAACTAGCTTAGGCATGGGGCTTCCAGAGCTGTCCCCCTTTCTCCCTCCCCTCACCCCAAAACCTGGCAGTTGTGCAGGCCACATTTGGCCCAAGTTACTGCCCTGACAGTGTGTAGTCACACGCCCTTGGAGCACTGCCAAAGGCCTCTGGAACCTCGGTTTTAGCTGCTGCCATTCTGCCTACTGGGGGTTGGTTTCTCGTCAGGGCAGGGAAGATATGGGAGGGGCTTGTGGGTGTGTGTGGGTGTGTCCCCGTCTTCTAATTCCTGTGTTTGCTTCTGGGGGACTTTCCTACTTTATTGCTCTGACTGGAAAGAAAAGAGGGCATTATTTCTGTATGCTTAGTTTCTTTTTTACTTTCCCAGTTTTATTTTTGGTCCTTATGCTGGGATAACTGTGTGTGTGTCTGTCTGTCTGTCCATCTTAGGTGTAGCCTATATATTCTCTCCCTGCTGGCAGGGACTATGCCATCCTCTTGCCCAAGAAGTTCCGTGTGGTATGAACGATGTCACTGTCTTCTGCCAACACCTGGGGCACTCTCCTTCTCATGAACCCCAGACCATTTGCATTCTCCTCCCTGCCCATTCCGTCTGTGTGGCCTTGAACAGTGCCATTGTGCCCCCAGTCTCTTGCCTGTAAGAACAAAACAGGAAGACTACCTATCTCCTGGGGTCATTATGGGGGTCAAATCTGTGGAACATGCTTAGAACAGAAGGGAGTAGTAGCTAGGCCACAGCACACGTTCCACAAAGGTTAACTGTTAATATTGTTGTACTGTTTCATTTGACTAGACTCTAGAGATTGTTTCTGTCACCTTCTCAAGGAACAATATTAGTCATGTTAAGGTAGGATTTACCCACCTTTCCCCAAATACTCTAATCATGAAGTGGTAGCTATTATTTTTATGTATTTTTTATGGAGTTCACGAAGTGTCAAGCCTACCACGTAGTAAGTGTGCTTACCATCTCCACTCTCCAGGTTGGGGACGCGGAGGCTCTGGAAGCTAAAGTGACTGCTGGTATGTGGCAGAGTTGGGAACCTAGTTTCCGCCTTCGGTCTGCTAGGATGCCAGGCCCACGTCTCTGGCGCTGCGGGAAATCATCTTATTTGCTGTCCCACTGCTTCGTCCTAAGGTCTCCACACAAGTAGCATCCTTACCCTGATCAGCATTCTCTACCTCAGCACTATTTACAATTTGGGCCAGATAATTCATTTGGGGTGAAGGGGGGAGCAGAGCTGTCTTGTGCTTTGTGTTATGTTTCAAAGCACCCCCCTGCCCTCTGCCCACTAAATGCCAGTAGCAGCCCCCAATTATGATAGCCACAATGTCTCCAAACATTGTAGAATGTCCCTTGGGGGGCGGGGGTTGCAAAATCAGTGCTGGTTAGAACCGCTCCCCTAGATCAAGGAAGATAGAAGGGAAATGTTGGGCGGAGGGTGTGGAGGTAAGGGTTGGCTATCACTTATTAAGCACTTACTGTGTGCCAGGGAAGTTGCAAATCTTGTCTCCATTTCACCAACAGGAATTTTTTTAGGATTAGCTGCATTTTTCTGAAACACTAGGGCTGAAAGAAGTAAAGAAAACTGTATCACCATTAAATTAGTAAGTGGCAGAAGAGGGATCCAAATCCAGGTTCATCTGGCAGGAAAGCCCACGCCCTTCCCATCACTTCCTACGTATCGTTTTCTGCAGGCTTATGGTGTTTTAGTTCTTTTTAGAAACCAAGAAAACCCACACAGTGAGGATTAAATGGGCTCAAAGTTATTTTGACACCACTCATGAGTGTATACCTATAAAAACCAAACAAAACCAAAAAGCTTCTTTGCAGCCCACTTACAACCAAGTAAGCAGAGCATCATATTGGTGAGAAAGGTCATTTGGGCTCAATTTCAGTGTCACCACACTTGAACTTTCTCACCTCTTGGAATATAGCAAGGATCCCCATATGACAAAGCCTGATTTCATTGTCCTCTTCCTTAAATATAGTATTCTGGCAGGTTTCTCTTCATAACTTTTCTGTTAGGCTAGTATCACCGTGGTTTTTAATAGATATTAGCAGTGCATAAGCAAAGAATTTTGTATCTGAGATGATATATATTTTAGTGCTCCGGTTTTAATCAACTTTATGTGCAGGAAATTTGAACAGATAATAGAATGTCATTTATTAGTGCAATAATTGCTTTTTTAGAAATTATGGGAATCCTGATTAGAAGTGGAATATTGAACTGAATCATTTGGTGTTGAGATAAACTCTTCAGGGGAACCTTAATATTGCGATGCAATTAGCTTCATCTATACGTGGCTCCCGAGACCAGTTCCAGCACTTGCTCAGTTAATGCAGCTCCATTTCTGATGCCTCTCAGTTCACATCATTAATAAGTAGTTAGATGTGTCGGCCTGTTAAGTGATTTTAAGGGAGAATTTATTTGAACCCTGTCATAAGCTATCTTAGTATGTCCTAGAAAATAGTGATATAAAGCATCGTCTGTTAAAAACATCACCCAAAACAACCTATGAGATAATTTTCGACTATGTTCCTTGAAGCAAGAAAGTGTATTATCAAAATGAAATGTAGGTGTTGAACGTGTCATGGTCCCTTATGAAAATATGACAGCACTTCCCATGGTAGAAGTCAGTCCCAGGAATAATTTCTCTTGCTGGCCGTGAGCCCAGGCAGGTGTAGCAATAATACAGAGTGATTAGTGGATGCTGAACTACTCTCTCTCTCTCTCTCTCTTTTTAAAGCCGGAACTATCTTGTCGAATTTAACCATGTCTGGAATCAGTGTTTGGAAAATTATAACCATGAATGAAAAGAAAGGGAGGTACACACTCCTACTTTTCTCAAATTGGAATAAACTCATCTGACCAGACCGGACCCAGTGACGTTTCTAGCAAAGAAGATAAATGAGAGGGGACGCCTGGGTGGCTCAGTTGGTTAAGCGGCTGCCTTCGGCTCAGGTCATGATCCCAGCGTCCTGGGATGGAGTCCCACATGGGACTCCTTGCTCGGCAGGGAGCCTGCTTCTCCCTCTGCCTCTGCCTGCCACTCTGTCTGCCTGTGCTCGCTCTCTCTGACAAATAAATAAATATTTAAAAAAAGATAAAAGAGAGAGTTGGAAAAAGAGAAGGCAAAAGCTGTGGGTTTTCATAGAAAATAGCGATGTCTATGAAGCCATTTCAGTCTCTTTTGTAAAGGCTGAGAGTGGTGTTGTGTTTTTAAATTCCTAATTCTAAGGCCCCGGGTTCCTGGTTCTGCCCCTCCCCCTGGTTTGGGGGGAGGAGTTAAATGAGTTAATACATATTAAGCGAGGAGCACAGCCCCTGGCTCCTAGTAAGGGCTCAGTAACTAGCAGATACTAGTAGTTCAGGCTCTTCCCCTGCAACTTTGAACCCGCTGCCAGCTACAATCCACTGCCAGAATTCCGTGGGAGAGAATGAAGGCTTCTGGCTTCTGGTGAGCATAAACACACACACAGCCCGAAGTTCTCAAGGTATTAAGTACTTAACAAGGTGGAGTATTTAGTAAGGACCTATGCAAAGGGAAAGCTGACAGAGTTCCCATGCCAACTTGACTCAGCAAAATGTTTGGGATTTTCAGGAAGTTAGGGCAGTAACAAGACATTTTTAAGTCATGGTGTCTCAAACATTGCTAACGGGCATAGGGGGTTTTAAGATGCCTATCTTGATTCTGCAGGCCTCTTACGGGTGGAGCTGAGAGCCTGACTTTTAACCAGTTCCCAGGTGATGCTGATGCTGCCAGGGGGGACCAAACTGTGGAAAAGCAAAGCTTTCTTTAAGGACTGCAAAATCAAAGTCTTCCCCTGGCCCCTGCTTTTGTTCCCTGCCTGTGTTCAGCACCTGTTGCATGTGTGGTCAGAATAGCAGGGATTCTCATAACCCAGCTCCAGCCCCGGCCAGGATCCCGGGTGACCCGGGCAAACACACACTCCTTCAGGGTCACGGGCAGGTTACTGAGTCAAGACTGCCAGAGCCCCGCGTTGATGTTTTCCTTCTCTCCCCCCCCCTCCACTTCTTCACCGCCCGAACCCCGGACTAATCTTGGAGCTGCTTAATAAAAAGAAAGCCAGCAGCAGAGTGAGGCGAGACAATTTCAAAGCAAAGGTTTTCTTGTTTGGCAATAACCTAACTTCACAATGCGATTTACAGATTTGCAAATTCCATGTGTGTAGAAACAAACTGCTTCTCCTGAAAGATGATTAAAAGCTGACCTTCCCTAGCCCCCCACGCTCCCACCCCGCCCGCCATGAGGCGACAGGAAAATTAAATGAGCGACAGTTTGGAGGGTTGTTGTTGTTTTTTTCTTTTCTCCCCCCATCCTAACGTTTTGAGGCATGTAAGTTATATTTTAATAAAACGTCTACACCCGTGCTCGTACGCGCATGCGGACACGCAGGCAGCCGTGAATCTGGTTCTAATTACTTGTACTTTAGTTGAACTTTGGCGTTTCCTTTGACTTTCTCCCTAATGTATGTGAGCTGTGGGCCTTGCAATCCTGCAGTGAGTCCACAGAAAAAGGGGGAAAAAATCCAGACCGGCTCTCTTTGGTGCCAACAAAAATGAAGCCCCACTGAATGTTTTGACCAAATGCAACACTTTGCTATTCTCCCTTAATTAGCTGAAATTACTCCCTCCCACCGGTCCCGGAGCTCTGGGCTCAAAATTCCCCAGGGGCCATGCAGGAAATGCCTTTTGCTTTACAACTCCTTTTTCTTTTAAGGCTCAGCTGCCCAGAGAGTGCATTAAAATACTGTCTTAATCATGGAAGGTTCTAGTAAAAAGACAGGGCTTTCATAATGTTTGATGCCTGCCTGCCGCTAATCAGGCCTAACATAAAATCCCGAAATCTGTCAACATGGTTTAGGCAGCACTAAATTAGTTCTCACAAAAGAAAAAAAAATAGTATACTGTGCTCTCTCTTAAAAATGTTATCTGCTACTTAATCTAACCTTTAGAAAAATGCCAAGCATGTTAGGAATCGTGAAGGGAGCTATTGTTGGAGACTTTCCGTGTGTTTAAATGACACTCAGGTGTGTTGTAACAACAAGGACATTTATACTGTGTTTTCTCAGGTGAGTTGAGTTCGTGAGTGCCAAATCCTCTTAAATAGGCAACAGCGTTAATTCTTTCTTTCTTCCTTTCTTCTTCTTCTTCTTCTTCTTCTTTTTTTTTGTTTGGTTTTCTTTTATTTGGGGGATGAATTAACCCCCGGAGTTGTGGCAGCGTCCAAGAAAGCAGTGTCACTTGGGAGCGCTGGTCTTCTGCTCTCACACCAGCTCTGTCTGTGGAGACTCCCTCTAGTTTGTTTTTGTTTTGTCTGCAGACCGCTGGATCTGAAGCCCGTCAGAGTAGGGCTTCTCAAACTGCCATGTGTGGACCACTGCCGGTTCCTCAACTGCCTGTTTCCAGTATGTGATGAGAGGAGAGCAGACACGCGTGTTTAGAAACGTTTACCGCAATTGGACAGAGTCATTTTATGTCAAATACAGCTTGCTTTTTCCTTTAAGTGGTCACTTGCGTTTTAGACATCTTGTTCAATTTCATTCCTTTTTTTCTAAAAATTAATGCTGTATGTATGTCCCCCCCACCCCCACCCAGGGATTTGTTTTTATTGAATTTGATCACCCATGAAGGAATGGGGCGAGGAAGTTAGAAACGTCTTTTGCCATAGAAAGTTTGAAAATCGCTAATTTAAAGCAAATGCCCCCCCCACCTACCCAGGAATTCTGTTGCTGGTGGCTGATCAGGACCTCACTTTGAGGAACATTAATTCAAAGGCAAATAAAACCTGGAAGGGATTTTTCTAGAAGGAAGGTGATTCTAGCTGGGTTTCCCTAGTGATAGCCACCTCCATGTTGCAGGAATGGGAAGGTTTCAAATACGGGCTAGAAGCTTCTGTCAGCACAGGTCTGGTTCGGCTCACTGTCTCCTTTCGCATGTGTGCAGCCCAGAGAGGCCCCCTCAGCACTGCTGGTGCTGACTCTGCTCTGGGCAGGGACCCACAGAGCCAAGCATCCATCCCAAGTAGCAGAAGTTCCTCTGTCTTGGCCATTCCCTGACAAAGCAGGGCAGCCCATCTGGTTAGCAGTTTGGATGCCACATCGGAGGCTGCTGCTTACTGGGGATGCAGTCACCAGACAGAACTGAATAAGTCAATAAGTAAGCAAGGAAATAAATAAAGGCATGAGGCAAAAAGCAGATCCAAATTATTCCTCAAAGACTGCTTCCCCAAACTGAAATCACATCAGGATGGTTGGAGTGCAGTTGTTTTATTGAATGACACAAGCCTCTTTTCCCCCTGGGAAGTCTAAAAACTGCTTTTTTGGCCTGCCTGAGATCGCTGAATGAGCTAATACAGGACACATTGTCTGCTGAGCCTGCAGAGTTTTCGAGCAAAAATTTTATCATTCCATAGACTGATTGTGCTTGCCTGGAATAAGGAACAAAATGTTTGAGACCTCTCAAGGGCATTTGATGAATCTAACTCTAATTTAAAGGGACTAATAGATTATTGATTTAAGCAGGATGACAGTGAACAGATCAATGGCCAAGCACTGTGTAGCTCTCTTAAATACTAACAATGGCTAGTGGGAGAGGAGCCCTAGGCTGTGCCCCCCTCCCTTGTTTCCCACTGTCTGTATTGGTGGTGGTGGTAGGGGGAGGATAGAAGGGGAAGAGGAGTACTAATAAACTTGGCCAAAGTATATTTTTACTGAAACGTCCAGAGGTTGCGTTAAAGTACAGATCTGCTTTTATATTGATGCCATATCCTGGTTGTAATTCTAGAACTTGCCTTGACGTGTTTGCTTAAGGCTAGCTTTGGCATTCAACCACACCACAGAGATTTGCTTTTCTGTTTTGCTTCACATTGTTCTCTGTGGTATAGACCACACAAAGGAAATACAGGACCATCGATTATCAGTTTGGAGGGGGTTGTTTGAGTATATATCAGCACCAATATTGAATTCTTTACCACCAGTGGGACCGTTTTTCTGAAGATGATTATTTCTTGTCATGTATAAGGCTTTTTCTATTTAAGTTTGTGTGGGATTCATTTATGGCATTTGTGGGATTCAAATTACAAACCTCAATAGAAAGAACTCATTCATCCTTCAAAACAGCCTGGTCACCTCCTCTGGGAAGTCTCCTTTGAGTTCTCTGGGCTCAAAAAGGCTTTTAGCTCTCTGTCATTTTATTATATCAGTGGTCCCCAGACTGCGACAATTTGGGCTCACCTGGGTTTGTTTGTTTATTTATTTATTTATTTATACACTTGTGGCTCCCACTCCCAGATTGTCTGGCGTAATAGCTTTGGGATACAACCTGGGCATTAGAATGTTTAAAAGCTCCCTACATAGGTCTCATGTACGACCGGCTTAGAGAACCACTGTATTATATTCTCGTTTTGGGTTTGTTTTCCGTCTGGCGAAACCATCAAGACTGAGGCATTATACCACGCACCATCCATAGCATATAACGCAATGTCTGGCATGCTGTGGTCTAGTCACTCAGCAGAATAAATGATTGAACACACGACCATCCACCACACAAACATGGGAAGGTTTATAGCATTACTGGTGAAATCACTACAGCTTTAATAAAAGTCTAGAGCCATTATTATTGATCGCTGACAACAGAACATTCCCATTCATGGCACCTGTTCAGGAAAAGCATTCTGGATTCATCCATTTGTTACAAGTGACTCTTATCCACAGAAAAAGGCTTTTACCAAACTTTGTAAAATGTTTTGGGGTTTGTGAGGTCTCCTGCCTTTTCAAAAGTATGCTTTGCCCTGAGTTTCTTGGGTATTAAATTGCCCAAGTTCTGTTTCCTCTCTTTGGGAGGGTGAAATGCTGGATTCCCTTTAGGACATGTATTCGAAGTGCCATATTTACGGAAATTACCACCCACTTTTGAAATTCAGGGCATAACTCTGACAGCTGAATCCAGCCCTAACAGAATTCTATTTACAACTTTTCTAGACAAGCCAGATTAGCTGTTCTACACGAGCGAGTAGAACATTAAAACACACACACCCCACATTGCTTCTGTGGCGAACACAATGCGGAATTGATCGTGGTGGTGATGACATAAGTCTGTCAGAGCTGTTGAAACACTTGGGGGGAGGTAGAGCCGTACAAATAAAACCAATCCAAGACTTTGGGGAGGATTTAAGGAAGGACTCCCTTGTATTGATATACTGGGAGTGACCTAGCCTTTCTAGAAGTCTGTTTATCAACATGAAGTAAAAAGTAACAAAACATTTCTAAATAACCATACCTTTGAGCTAGTAATTCCACTTCAGAGAATTTATCTTAAATAGGCATGTGCTGAGATTAGTTAAAAAGAGGGTCATCATAATGGAATGTTTTGCGGGAAAAATATTTATGGGCAAGGAAATAAACGCATGACATAATAAGTTAAACAGAGTCCTAAACAAAATCTACAGTAGAAGTCTACTTTAGTAAACAAACAAACCAGAATCCTTTATCTGGCTAGGAAAGTGGTCTGGAAGGATGTATGCTGGGGTGATAACCATGCGTATTCTCTGAGTAGAAGGTTGGGGGTGATTCTCTGCATGTTTGTTTTTCTTAGATTTTAACAAAGAGCCATACATTATTCCGTACTTTTAACAAGTACTGTTTTCTTGTTGATGTCATTATTACTCATTTGATTCCAGTGAAGCTGATTAGCTTAGTGTCGGGACTGCTTTTGCACTTACAGCTTGTTAGCTGATCTGATAAGCTTTAGTGACCTCTCGGATGCTAACTTTTATGTAGAATGCTTGTCATAATGGTGCCAAGCTGCCCAGAGGAAGGGCCGTCTTCGTCCCAGACACCTTCTAACCAGTAAAGACTGTAATAGATTTATCTGCTAGCCCTGCATCACTGTAATGAATTCATTCCAAGATACTTCTGAATTATGAAAATACTATAATTATAGTTGATTCTACTCCAAAAGGATAATTAATTTTTTAAGGAAGGAAATGAGTATATGAAAGCTATTTGATTTGTAATTGTGTTACCTTAATGCCTTAGAAGGGCACTTAGTACTTGGAATGAAGACGCAAAGGGAGCGGGGAAAAGTTCATGTATTTATTCACAAATATTTATAGATATCCTATCTACTATGTGCCAGGACCTCTTCTTGGCCTGGAACATAGTTGTAAATGATGCAGGTAAGTTCCTTGGCCTCATGAAATCCGGAGTTGGAAGGTAACAGGTAGAATATAAAATTGTGCATAAACAAACGTTCTAAACTTTGGTACTGGTTAGGGTTTTACATAAAATAAAATAATGGGGTGTGGTGATCAGGAGGGCGAAGGGGCCTCTTAGAAAAAGCTATCTCGGAGGAGGTGACATTTACTTTAAGATCTGAGAGGTGCAGAAATGTGGCGGTCTGAGAATTTCCAGGTATGGTTATCTGGTTAGTGCAGTAGCCTTATGTTGGTACAAAAGGTTGGCCTATTCAGGAGATGGAATAGAAGCTAAGTGTTTAGAGGCTGATAAATAAGAATGATGATCTCAGTGATGTTGATGTTACTAAGTGGCCGTATCATAAAGAGCCTTGTTGAACGCAGTAATGAGATTGACTTTGATCTAATTGGTGACTAGTGGAAGGCCTTAGACAAGTGAGGGAGGTGGATTGCTTTTACCTTTTTGAAAGGTTATCTGACTCTGTATTTGAAGAAGGGACCCTGGGGTAGGAGCACAGGCATAGGTAGACCATTGAAGAGGCTGTTGCAGTAGCTCAGGTGAGAGATGATGGTGGCCTGCTGGCTTGGCATGGTAGCAGGATGATGAGACAAGACGAGGATGGATCCACAATGTGTGTAAGAAGTAGTTGCCCCAACTTCCTGAAGGTTTGGCTGTAGGACAGTAAAGTCAGTAGAGTATCTAGTCTGGAAGATTGTGAATAGTAGAACAACTGGAAATCTTACACTCTGGGGAATATACTGTATATTGTAAAGAAATTTGGAGGTTGGAAGATTCTGGAACATTACTGGATGGCTTTGGGTCATTCACTCCCTTCCCCATTTCCATCACACTTTGTGTGCATGTTTGCCTGTGATAGAAAAAGGGCCAGGTCTTGCTTTGACTTGGAACATAAATCTGGTAAGAAGGGATGGGAGAATAAATTCTGTGAACTCCTATTTCCCATGGAATTTGGGTGGTTAAAAAGTGAAATGGGGAAATCTTGTATTTTTAAATCTAAGATAAAGAGCAGAATGACTCTGCCATCATCAGTATGACCTACTACTTCTCAAACATTAATTGTATATTTGGCAATCTGAGGGTTTTGTTCAAAATCAGATTCTGATTCCCAAGGCTTGAGCAGGGGCCTGATGCTCCGTTTTCTCATTAGCTCTGAGTGGGCGCTGAGGCCGCTGGTCCAAGGAGTAGTCTTGGAGTAGCCAAGGTCTTACCGATTTTGTTATTAATGACGATCCGTCGTGGCTGCGTGGCCCTCCCCAGACGCTTGCCCAGTGGCTGCTGTGGGCATTTTCTCCATTTGTCTTGGGAAACTTACTTTTGGCTAAGTGAGCAACAGGGTCAAACAAGTCATTTCAGAGAGCGCACCTGAATCAGAAGCTAAGGAAAACAAAGAGCAGAAAGACCGGGGGTTGCAGTGTGAAGATCTGACTTTGTGTCTTGGTTCTGCGAACTGGCCTTTTGATCTTGGACGAGTCATGGCACTTCCCCAAGTTTCTGTTTCCCTCGAGGGCAGCATGGGGAGAAAATCATGTCCCTCACAGTGCTGGGATGCACCACGAAGGAGAGGGGCAAATACGCTTGCTCTGTGAACGGTAGAGCACCACGATCCTGTCCATGTCCCCACAGCCGGGCCAACAACTACCCGTGTTTTTGCGGGCCTGTCCTTGCTGGTGTTCTTGCTGAACTTGGCGCTGGGGCCTATGATGTCGCTGGTGAAAAAGAAATGAAATAACCCATTTTCTCTTTTTTTTTCTCCCCACCCCCCCCCCCCCAATCTCCACCACAGCAATTGAAACACAGAGCACCAGCTCTGAGGAACTGGTCCCGAGCCCTCCGTCTCCTCTTCCTCCCCCCCGTGTGTACAAACCCTGCTTCGTGTGCCAGGACAAATCCTCGGGGTACCACTATGGAGTCAGCGCCTGTGAGGGCTGTAAGGTGAGTACCCGCGCCCCTGCACCCAGTGTGCACTCCTTTTTCATGTGCCCCGTTGGGTGGGGGGAACCTGCTCAGCTCTAGAAGCAGGCTACTTTGCCGTCTTGAAATGCCACCTCTACTGTAGGGGGCTCGGTTATATTTGATGGTTGCATTTCTTCCTTCTCTCCCATTAGTTAAAAACTCAAACTTCTGCAAATGACTGATGGGGGCCACATGTTTCTAGGGCCCTTAAAATAACAGAACAGTTCTTTTCAGGTAACAAGAGCTTTTTGAAGGAGTCCTGAAAAGCATCATCCTGTTTCTCTTTAGAACATGCTGTCTGCTGTCTTCGTACTTTTATTTTATTTTTAAATATGACTGACAGTCCACTAAAGCAACTTGCTGCGAATCCAAGGCTGAAATTGGGATTTATCTTCTGGCTGTTTCCTCAGCCCTGTGGCCTTTGAATTACAGTTTGATTTTCAGCCTGTAGGGACTTGCTACCGTGTGCGTGTGTCATAAATTCAGGAGAGCTGGATTTAAAATTCCAGCCTACGGAGTGGTGGAGGCTGAACATGTGTCAGAGAGGATATGGCTGCTTCGAATCAAGCTAGACAATTCCTATCGAGTCCAACAGTCTTAATTGAATGAAAGAGCTGCTTATTATTATTATCATTTTTTTTGAGAGAGAGAGAAAAGAAACGAAGAATGACTTCATAAACCCAGCTCATCCACAGCTTTTCAAAGGAGCTATGGCTGTTTTGAGCTAGCCCTTTCCCAGATAGACAGCTTTTTTAGGGTCCCTCCTACAGCTGGTCAGATCTGTTCTGTATATAGATCCACTGGATGATTCATTGCAATTTTCAGCATGCCGGAATATCACAGGTGCTCCCATCAGGTGCCCCGTGGCATTTTGTATTTGGCTTGTCAGAGTTAGCATTTATTGTCAGCATATGGATTGGTTGGGCACTACGGTGTAACAAACCCTCCTAAAGCTGGGGGGCCCAAGACAACCACCTTGCCTTTAGCTTCCGGTTCTGTGGGGCAGCACTTTAAGCCGGGTTCCTCTGGGTGGTTCACCTGCCCTCAGCTACTCTCTGCTATGTATCTCCGGTCAGCTGCAGGTTCCCTAGGTGGCTCTGCTTCTGGGGGTTACGGAAGGCTCCTGTTGGCTGGGGTGTCTCACCTCTCCCCCTTGCGGTCTCTCGTGCCTGTTGGGCTGGCACTGGGTTATTTGCACAGGCAGGGTTCTGGAAGAAAGAACAGAGGCACACGAGGTCTCCTGAGGCCCGGGCTCACACGTGGCACAGTGTTTCTGCGGACGCGTTCTGTTGGCCAAAGTCATAAGCCAGTGAGACATGGGAGGTGGGAACAGAAACTCAACTGTCTAATGCAAGGAGCAGCAAAGTTACGGTATAAGAGGCAGGAATACAGGGGAAGGACAAGAGGGGTCATTTTAGCATGGAGTCTGGGCACACTGAATGCCTTACAGTCCATGCCCCAGAGCGGATAGGGTCCTAGCTTGAGCGCACAGCACCGCACTCAAGTCGGGAGAGTCGTGGGTGCTTAAAGATAGAGGTTGAGCAGACACAGAAATGTCACTCTGCCCCTGAAAGAAATGATGAGTTTTCTCCTCATATCAAGCCACTTCAGTAAACATGGTATATTTTACTGAGTGAGTCTAGTTGAGGGAACATCTCTCTGCTTCTGGGATTGTGTTGGTTGTTTTAAAGGAGTGTCCTTTCCTCCAGTAGCTTCAGATAAGGTGGTCAGGAAAGTTCACACGGCTGCCAGTTGGCAGCTGGATGAAAAGCCAAACATTTGTGCGTCTAATTATTACTTTTATTATTGATTGCTAGCTGAACCTACTTAACTTTATCCTGATATTTCGGACAGCCACAGCCAAACACAAGTTGACTTTGTCCACTTGTTGTGCAATATAAAAATAAACAGTTTCCTAATGATCATTTGGAGTGAAATGAAAAGACACTCCTCTGTTTCAAAAAACGTTAAGTCACGTCCTGTCCAGAAACGGTTCGGAATGCGGTTATATTCTAACTCCGCTTACCTGCTCCCGTTCTGTCCTGGGAAAAGAAATTACCCCGCATCTCTCTTCTCCGCCACATTCCAGGCCCTACAATATTCAGCTGTTTCACAATCTGTACAGCACACACTGTTTTAATGAGCTCTTAGTCCGCTAATTCCATTGACCTCTTGTTTTAATTTTAGACTGACTCTTTTTAGGAAAAACCCCAACAACAACAAAACCCATACCAGAACAGGCAACGTTGATAAACTTGGTGAAGCCAATCGGAGTCATGTTATGGCGTAGCTGTTGATCAGAGTAAAAGCCCAATAAGGCTGGTCAGCCAGTTGTCGGATTTGAGGGTTTTTGTATTGTGGGTGGATCTCTGAAAACGTGGACTGCCTTTCCCCTAGGTTGTTGGGAAAGACTGCTCTGTATTTTGGCTTACTGGGAAAACATAGTGGTAGAATTCACAGAACTCTGTGCTTACTGGGAAAACATAGTGGTAGAATTCACAGAACACAAACCATAAGGGCAAGGTATAATAATGTAACAGCCAAAGGAGAGAACACAGTTTAAAAAAATTAAATATAACTGTTACCATTTTTAAAAGTTACTAAAACAGTGCAAAATTTATTGTGTAAAAAATAGAAAATTAAAACCATCATAGTTCTATGCTGGGAGAAAACCTCTGCTAAATCTGTTTTTCTATGAGTGCGTATATATGTGTTATTATTTTTGGCTTTTAGAAAAATAGAAGTTTATGTTAGATGCTGGTTTTAATCTGCTTTTTAAATTTAATAGTCTTAAAATAAATAAATTTAATAGTCTTTCATGATCAAAATTTAAACAACTGCATAGTTTTTGTGGTTATAACATTAATTTATGGTTTCATAATTTCATAATTTATTTAATGAATTCTGTGTTCATTTAAAGTGTTTGCAGTTTTTCTCTATTACAAGTAATGCTTTAATGTATAGCCTTGAGATATATCTATCTGTGATTTTTTTTTTTTTTTTTAGGATAAATTAGTAGAATTCGAATTTCTGGGTCATTGGCTTTGAACATTCTTAAGGCTTTTGATACAAATGGCCAAAATGTCTTCTAAAAGAGATATATCAATTTAAGTTCTGTTAGTCTGTTAAAAGTTAATCGTATTTGGGGCACCTGGGTGGCTCAGTCAGTTAGGCATCTGCCTTCGGCTGGAATCATGTCCCACAATGGGCTCTTTGCCTGGCGGAGAGCCTGCTTCTGCCTCTTCTTCTCCCTCTGCCTGCTGCTCCATCTGCTTATACTTTCTCTCCCTCTCTCTCTTAATTGTATTAGAGATTATCTACTAGGAATCTCTCCCATGTGATAATAAGGTAATGAATCAAGGAACAACTTCTCTTCTGGAATTCTGCCTCTGTTTACTTAGGTTGTTTATAATGGGCCTGATGCATGTTATCCTTTTGGCCTCCCAGCAGATACACCATGGGTCCCTGATTGACCACAAGGGCTGGCCCATTTCTTGGCTAGGGATCAAAGATCACTATTCTGGGTTGGGAGCCTCTGCTCTGAAATAGGATTCCTAAAGAGAACCCAGTTTATATCTATAAGAAATAATGCCCAAGGTGGCTTCAGCCTGTCCTGACCAGGATGACCTTATGGACTATTGTTTGGGAAAGAGAACCTTCTGTTTTCTTAGGTACCAGTGGCATTCTCAGACTCAGATTTAATGAATGGGTTATGGTCCGCCTCTTGGAATGGCCAGTGGTTACTGTGTTAACACAGCATTACCATGGCAACATAACCACTAGATGCACCATTGGGATGTCCCGTTTAGGGGATTTCCAGCTGAGCCGTGGCAGTTTTTTTGCAGGGGACAAAGAGTACATAAAGTGAACAGGTGTTGTGGTTAGCCAAGAAGGTTCAGCAATAGAGTGATAAAGTTGATTTTCATGTGTCCTTCAGAAACCGTGTCATTGCTCTTGGCTATAATTTATGCACAGTTTTGGGCTTTATCATATTTTATATTGATTATGGAGTTTAGAGTAAGGATACCAGGATTTGAATTCTAGTTAGGCTACTTGATAACTTTGTGACCTTGGGCAAACATCTTTAGTTCGCTGTGTCTCTCTGTTCTCATCTGGAAAAATGGAGATAAGGAAACTGTCTATTTCATAATATTGCTGCGAGTATAAAATGAGTTACTATGAAGCATATAGACAGTACTTGGCAAATAGAAAGTGGTATATACATTCAGTTATGGTCTGTGTTATCAATAATTTAATGGCTTTTGCACAGTGATGTAACATCAGTTATGCTCTTAGTACTCTTTCTTATAAAACTCTTTTAACAATTCTCCATTTCTTTATACCAAAAATAAACACTGCCTCTTTCCTTCAAGATTTAGTTTAAGACCCAGCCACTCCACTGAATCTACCCTGATTACTCCAGTGCGGGGGTTGAAAAATGGTTTCCATAAAGAGCCAGGTAGTAAATATTTTAGCTTTGAAGGCCATCTGGTCTCTGTCACAACTACTCAACTCTGTCACTGTAGTATGAAAGGAGCCACAGACAATATGGCAAACAATGGCCATGGGTTTGTTTCAATAAAGCTTTATTTTTTTTAAAGATTTTATTTACTTATTGGAGAGAGAGAGACAGAATGAGTGGGGGTGGAGGGGCAAAGGGAGAGAGAGAGAGAGAGAGAGAGAGAGAAGCAGACTTCCCGCTGAGCCGGGACCACCCACTCCATCCCCCCACCTCCCTGCAGTGGGACTCAGTCCCAGGACCTGGAGATCATGACCTGAGCTGAAGGCAGATGCTTAACCAACTGAGTCACCCAGGTGTCCCAAAAAACTTTATTTATAGAAATAAGCAGTGGGCCACACTTGGCCCTTGGTCTCATCCTGAGCTCTGCTAAAGTACAGGAGGATGTATTCTTTCTTACGATTTCTAAAACTCAAGAGCTGATGCTCCAAAGTACTCCTGCCAAAGGTGCCAGGCCAGTTGTTTCTGGCGTACTGTAGGCTGGGGAATGCAGTACTTCTTTTCCACTTGCTTCAGAAATGGTGTTTTGATGTCTACTTGCCCAGACCTCCAAGGTGGGAGCTTTAAGACTCCTCTCTCTGTCTGTTTTTACTGTACCCCTTTATTCTCACTTAGGTCCCACTTCTTTATCATCCAAAGTTACAGAAATTAGCAGTCTCCTTATAAGTGAGCTGCTTCCAGAGGCACCTAGCGTCTTACTTTGGAGAGGTTTGTGGGATGTGTTTTATGAGCTGCTGTCTTAGTAAGATTTTCTTGCTTAAAAAATAACCCAATGCTTGTTGTCTCAGAACAGTAGACATGTCTTGTCACAGTTCTGTACAGGTTTTCTTGTCTTGGCTGGCTTGTCTTGGGTCGGGTGGTTCAGGTGGCCTCACATGACTGGGTCCTCGGCAGGATGACTGGATCCTCTTCCTGTGTTCTCATTCCTCATCCATTAGCCTAGCCCAGACTTGTTCACAGGGTGCTAGATGGGTTCCCATCAGTAAGAGGAAAAGCATCAAAGTGCCAGCCGCTGGTTGCATCACATTTGCTCACATCCCGTTGGCCAGACAAGTGACATGGTCAAGCCTCAGTCTGATGGATGGAGAAATAGACTCCACCTTTGAAGGGAAAAGTGGCAAAGTCACCTTGCAAAAGGGTGAGTCTGCTAGAGCTAGCTGTTGATGATATACTGTCGTCTGTTAACTCCTGATTTCATGTGTGAGTCTCTTCTAATAGCCTATACTCGCCATCCCATCATCTTTTAGCAGATAATTATTGAACACCTACCTACTACATCCCACGGCCTATGCAGACACTGGAGATGCAGCAGTGAACACAGGGGAGATGTTCTTCCTGGAACTTACTGTCTTGTATAAATAATGTACAGATGATAAACAATTTAGAGTTGGAAGAAAAGGAACAGAATGGTCTATAAACAACAGTGGAGAGGCACCTGATTTATTTGGGAGTCAGGGAGCGATCTTATGGCTGGAAGAAACCAGCCGTGTGAGTAACGGGAGAATATTTCAGGGCAGAAACTAAATAGAATCTTAGAAGCTTTAGAAGCCTTAGAATCTAGGGCTATTTCTTCCTTTCTTTGCTGTATCCGTTAGCTTCTCTAGGACTCAACACATTTGTAAAAGTAAAATTCACAAGTTTGAACCCAGTCCTACAGCAAATAGTGGTAAAACTGTACTCCTTATTGTACTCATTTCTTGTTGGGGATCGCTAATGTGGTGTGGCTATAAGTTGAGATGTGGGTAGGGGGAAGGAGAAAACTGCCTTGTAGGATACCTTCTCTATACGAGGCATTGGGGCATTTTATACTCTTATTTAATTCTTGCAAGAGCTCTATAGGGGGAAGGCTTGATGATACCCATTTTACAGATGAGGAAACTGAGTTTCAGAGACGTGAAGGAACACGGCTAAGGTCACACAGCTAGTCTTTTCAAGGGCTAGGATTAAAGGATTAAGCCTGCTGGAAAATACTCCACTGTTTTAGCTGCATTGAAACAGAAGGTAGGAAGCAGTGGTGTGTGATGTTCTGGAGTGGGGGTTTCATGGGCCAACAAATTAAAAACAGGTGGGAGTATATTTACAAAGAAAAACAACCCTGTTTTCTTGATCATTTTATAAAAGAAATGGCATTTTTATAACAAAAAGTAAAAGAAAGAAGAGCTTACAAAGCAGTCTTTCCCAAGAGGGGATGGTTACAGGACCCACCCCTGGGCACCCTCCCAAATGGTGCTCTGTCCTTGTTCTCTCTTTGCCAGTGATGGGTAGAAACTTCCTATGCATATGCTAGCATTTGGGAGCCACTGTCCAGCCCCCATAGGGAGCCCCCGGGTATACCCTTGATGGCGCATCTTACCCACAAGGGCACAGAGGAAATGCTTGCTCAAGGTCATGTTGGTAGCCTTCTATTTAAAGCAGCCTTTAAGAGTTTAAACTCCACTAGCCCCCTCAGTCCCTCAGGGCTGATTTTGTCCATTTTCTCAACTGCCTTTGTTTTCCTTGCCTCTGAAGAAGGGAGGCCCTCCTCTCCATGACAGTGTTCGGCTGCTGGGCTGTTTTTTTCCTGGCAGACCGCAAGTAGTATGCTCTGTCACAAAAAGTTTTGCAATCAGGAAGATGGATGTCTGCACTTAATTTTAGAACTTCTATTAAATACTATAAATGTGCTTAATGATTTTATTTGACCAAGGCCATTAAAACGACCTTTTTTTTCTGTTTTGTTTTTGGTTTTGGTTTTTTTTGTTTGTTTGTTTTAATTGGCATGGATAACCAGGACCCTTAAGCTCTGCCTCGAGAACATTTCTGGCTTTGCCGCCCTGATGCTTGCTTCTGTTCAGAGGTTGGCTGCAGTACTGAGCCCCAAGAACGATATGCCATGCGAAAGGCAGTAACAAAAACTGGACAGTGTCTGCATTCTGTAATAGCTACAGTGAATTGTGAAGCTCGCCATCAAGTTCATGATTAGAGTTTTTGAACCACACAAAGTGGTTCCCCTCGTAGACCCAGAGAGCCATTCTCCTTGTTAACATCAGCCGACAGTGGAGAACTGACTTATTCTCTCATTAATCAGACATCTATTAAACATCTTCCGAGACAGGTTTTAGGTGTAGAAAGGAAAGGTTTTATGTATTTGGTTCCCAAAGCTGTATCCCGGTATTTATAAAGCCCATAGATGGGTGCCTGTTGGATAACAGGGACGTGGTAAATATTTATGGCCTGGATGGATGCACGAAGGATAAGGACTAGTAGTGTGTGTACCGTGTGCTATGACCCCTAAGGGGTTTGGTGAGTGCAGAGATGGAGACTCTCACCGGTCTGTCATGTTCAGGGAAGGCTCTCACCCTTCTGGACACGTTCAAGGAAGGCTTTATACAAGAGATGATCTTATAGATGTATAAGTATGTTCCAGAGGAGAGGAGTACTTGAGGTAGAAGTTGAAGGCAAGGGAACTCAGAATAACTTATGAAAATTATGTGGAAAGTGGAAATTTATCTATTCTGTAGACCTTAGTTTTGCAGAGCCCTATGTAAGCAACTGGGGATAGGCCATGATTTAAAAAGGCTCGGGATTCGTTAAATATCATTTCCTCGAAAAAGACTTCTCTCTAACCTTCAGGTTAGAGTCCCCTCTTTGGCATTCTTTATTGTTCTCCTTTATACAACTTACTGCAATGTAATCAACTTATTATTTATGGAGGCCTTGGTTTGATACCAGCTTCTTCTAGACTATAAACTCCAAGAGGGCTAAGACCGGTCTTAGGGTCCACCACAG
This sequence comes from Mellivora capensis, assembly GCA_004024625.1. NCBI lineage: Eukaryota > Metazoa > Chordata > Mammalia > Carnivora > Mustelidae > Mellivora > Mellivora capensis. The sequence continues at coordinate 48,975 of PISX010009030.1, forward strand.
CACTCTGCACATAGTAGGGCCTCAGTGTATGAATGACTTTATCACAAATTAGATCTAGTTATAGGGTAATTAATATAATAAATGACATAAGCAGGTATATAATTGTATGGTAGTGCACATAGTATAATTTTATATATCCTATCTAATTATATAATTAATCACATCTAATTATATAAGGTTGGTGATGATGCATTAATGAAAACTTTAATAAAATTTATAAACGTGAAAAGGCCTTTCATGGCCAAAATTAAGTTCATTTTCTTAGTAATTTCTGCCTTCTACCACAGACCACAGACTTAACCCTTCTGTGCAAAGGCTTATTTTGTCGTTGATACTGTCTTGAAGCAAACTCTTAAGGACTTGCAACTGGAATGATAGACTCAAGAATGCTGTGGGTTCTTAGTGCTTTAAAATAAATAGAAATTTCAACCTCTAGAAACTACTTCCATTTGGAGAAACATTAGGACAGCTGAAATGGCAGTCTGGCTTTTCCCAGTAATAGATCCTACTGAAGGAGAAAACACTTTTCTTCTTCTGGATAAATGTTGTTCTACATTGAGAAATCACTTTGGGTTGAAAATGCAGAGAAGTCTTTTTTTTTTTTTTTTTTCCCCCTGGCGTATGAATAAACAGGAAGTGGAGGGTGAATTTTGAATTAGCCTGCAAGCCTGTATTTTTTTTTTCTCATGTTGGCTTGGTGAAAACAATACATTTAATTTAGTGGTTTTAAATGGTTTATAAATTTTCTAATGGTTAAAGTTCATAAATGCTTGTTGAAATGCCTACTTTGAAAAAAAATGCCTACTTTGTTGTTTAAAAATATCTGGAGCACGTTCATTTGCCATTTTTGTTACATCAGACAAGCTAAAGGGCTGTCATATAGAACTGTTTCATAGTTTACCTGTTGCTTTGAAAATGGCTCACCTCCCAGTGAGTGATGTCTCAAGTGCCTGTTTCATGTTTTGGTCAATTTAAAAAAAAAAAAATCACCAAAAATCAACACTCTTTTTTTCTGATTTAAAGCAAATGGAGGGGAGGGGAGCAAAAGAAGTTGCTTTTACAAAATGCCTAGGGACCGTCATCTAAAAATGAATTGTGACCATGTCTTACAATTACACCAAACAAAAATGCATTTTTGTCAGGGAAATAAAAGTATACTTCCAGGGTTTCCTGAGAGTGATAGAAATTATGACTGAAAATCATTTCTGCTTAAATCAAATTTACGCCATCCTAGGTGATGATTTAGTTACTTCTGGGAAATGAGTGTTTCAGCCTTTTCTCTTTCTAAAGCTTTTACTGGAGAGGTTAAATAGAGAGCTTTCAATTCTGTATTTCCTTCTCCTGGCTGAAGGCTTGGAAAAAAGTAACCCGAAGTGAAATTGGCAAGGGCATCCTGTTCTACTCCCTTTCAGTTCTCTTCATGAGGGCACAGCTATGAGCCCCTAGTCTCCCCCCTCTGTTGTAGTTGCCTCGCTCCCACCTGCAGACCTGTATAAGCCTACAGAAACAATAAAAATATCTTACATGGATATTGCCTCCTTAATGCTTCTAGAGCGCTTTCACATATGAAATTAAATTAGGCTGAGCTTAGCTGCAGTACAAAAACCCAAACACTCCAAAATGTGTGATAACTCGTACTTCTTTCTTTTTCATGGAACAGTTCAAGGTATGTATTCCTGGTTGGTTTTTTCTCTCCTCCACACAGGGATTAGGATGTCTGGCTCTTTCCAGCGTTCTAGCTTGACATCCACTAGGTCCTTAGCATCGTTGGGAATGAGAAAGAGCGCATGGGGGGAAGTGACATAGCTACTTCTTAAAAGCCAGGACCTGGGCACGCCTGGGTGGCTTAGTGGGTTAAGCATTTGCCTTCGGCTCAGGTCTTGGTCCCAGGGTCCTGGGATCGAGTTCCACATCAGGCTCCCAGAGTGGGGAGCCTGCTTCTCCCTCTCCCTCTGCACCCCTGTGCTTGTGCTCTCTCTCTCAGATAACTAAAATTAAAAGCAAAATAAAAGCTAGGGCCTGAGGTGACATACATCTTTCAGCAAGAACTGCTCATGTGACCGGAAGCAAGGGCAAGAGGTGTAGTCTAGCCACGTGCGGGGGACAGATCTTTGTGATAGAAAGAAACAATGAATTCAGTGGAGAGATAACAGTGTCTGCCTCTGGGTTTCTTCTTGGATCTTCATACCAATTTGAGGAGTAGGTGGCACGGGTTTATTCCTCCTCCAGTTTTTAAGGAAACTTAAGAGTCTGTGAGACCACGTTCTGCCATCCACGCTCTTGAACTATAATCTAATTTTGTTCCTGAAGTGGTTTCTCGTGGAAACCAGCTTGGATACATTTCTGCATCGAATTTTCCCTGAATCTTCTCAAACTGTCTCTTCAAAGCATATGATTCGAAGCCTCTCCATGTTCCTAGTATGTTCTGTTTTGAAATTTTGAGAGACTGGCAAGGCCTTCCCCGGTACGGCTAGACTTTAGCAGAGGTTCAATTCCGCAAGGCAAAAATCACACGTAGCCAGAATGAGCCCAGAAAATCCCTTCAGCAAGCAGACTGTTGGAGACTGACATATGTCTCTCATTAAGGACTTACAAAGCCAATTCTTCCTCCAGCTTTGGAAACATGTTGCTGTCTGGTCTGTGGAGCCCCAGATGAAACAGTTGCTTTGTTTTCATGTTGTACCAAACATATGTGTCCTTAAGCGCAAGAATACTGGTCATGGCCTGAAAATCACACATCTTTCTAGATGTGTCTTTGTTCCTAAATTGCTCTTATCATGATATTTTGCTGGGGATTGGAATTTCTCTTGCGCCTTCTGTGAACTGGGTCTTTTGTTTTTGTTTTTGTTTTTGTTCAGTATTTTTCCACTTTAGAGAGGCGGCTAGATGTGTCAGATAGATAAGCAGTGCCAGAATGGGGAAAACTTTGTTCTGTGGACCCTAGAACTCATCCCTGAAAAAACTCCAGAGAGGGGAATGAAACTCTGTGTGCCTCTCTGCCTGTACAATGCTGGCATTGTCCAGGGTGGAGGGGAAAAGCAGGGTTCTGGCAACCTTGCCCCATTAGAGCCTTGTTCCTTGTTCCATGTTGAAAAGATGACATTCCTTTGCTAGCAACGTCCTGCCCGGATTTCTGGCACCGGCTCTGTGGCCAGCGCTGTGGCCTGGGGCATTTTTGTTTGGGTTGGTTTTGTTTTATTTCAAAAGTAGCAAAGTGCCGGCTGCATGAGCCTACAAGGTAGAACTGTTTTTATAAAGCTTGTCCTCCAACTTGTCAGTAGAGTCAAGGTGGCCCATCTGCCAGGCCGTCTGCTTCTGTGTCAAAATGCAAAAAGGCGTAGAGAGTAAATTTAATTTAGTAACTTATTCTCAGGTCTTCCTGAAGCAGCCTTTGGGTTTTAACAGGGGCTGCCTCCTCCCTCTCAGGATTTCAATGTAATGCTTCGTTTATAACAGAGATGGGTGGATTTGCAAAGTAACTATTCCAATAAGGAAAAGCAAAAATCTTCAGTGACCCTCTCTGTTCTGCTACTATGGGGGCATTTTCTGGGTTTGGGGAAAAAAAAAAAATCCTTTATATTGGCTGCAGCTCTGAACTGGGGCATGTAACACGGACTTCTCGGGTTCTGTGAGCCTTAAAATAATGAGTGGTAGGAGACTCTTGAGATAGGGAGACTACTTTGGTTTTTTAAAGGATTTTCATGGCTACACACACTGGGAGAAACTGGAAAGATCAAGCAACTCTGTGCCTCTGCAGCTGAAAATAGCAGCCTTCTAAGTATACAACACCACCATTCATACGGGCCCGGGAAGTCCCCCCACCATGAAAATCATCCTTACCCATCAAACCCAGCAAGATCCCCTGACTGCTCCGCCGGGAAACGAGAATTTTAGTCTGGCTCTCACATCCGTATGTCAGACGCAAATTGTAGATGAGCTATGCTCTCTCCGGGGACTTTGCGAGCGTGGGCATATTTTTAACCAACAAGTGCTTTTGAAAACTGCCATCCTAATTTACATTACTCCTCATTAACATCAAGAATTAGTTTCAGGACAATAGAATTGGGGGGGGGTGCATGTTTTTGGCATTTATTAGTTTCCAGGGACATGTCCTGCTGTGTTAGATGCTCCTGCAACTGGTTGAAACCCTAAGTTAGCAAATTTATAGATGTAGTATTCCATAAGATATTTTTGATGGCATCTATTCCATATGAATGTACGATATATTATGTTTATGATAGCGGGAAAACAGGAAGCTAAAATGCTTGAACGGTTTTCAGTATATTTATTGTGTTGAGTTGTGACAGAGAAAGTTGGAAAGTTAGCAGTCCGATGCCAGAAACTGTGGGAAGAGGGTATTAGAAATTGAGTCCATGAATTCTGGTTACTTCCCCAAAATGGAATTAAATGTAAAATTCCTCATTCCATTGTATTTTGGTCTTAAAGGATTCTTTCCTGTTTTAAGGATTAGGTGGAAATAGGTTCTGTTTGCATGCATATTTGGTGCACATTCTTGCCTGTCGGCTGACAGTCTGAATCTCATGTACATATCATGCATCCAGAGGTGGTATTTATGTCTATAAATACTCGTGGCAGGTGGGATCTGCATACAATAGTGAGTTACATAGCAAGCCTAAGTGAGGCTAACTGTCACCACCCAAGGGTACTTGTTTTTAGACACAAACTCATAATGAAGTTACTTCCTTTGCTATACCCAAGTGTGGGATGTTTGCTCTGAGAGTCCACAGGGTTGATAACACAGACCTGGTGGTGTAAGAAGCGTATAAGAGTATTTTTTGAACTAGTGAGTCTAGGTCAGGTATGACCAGGTATTCCTTTATTATTTGATTCTGTTTCATCCGTCTTAGGTGCTCTAGGCCTCAGAAATAGCATTCCTGGGGTGCCTGGGTGGCTCCGTGGGTTAAGCCTCTGCCTTCGGCTCAGGTCATGATCCCAGGGTCCTGGGATCGAGCCCCGAGAGTCGAGAGTCGGGCTCTCTGCTCGGCAGGGAGCCTGCCTCCTCCTCTCTCTCTGCCTGCCTCTCTGCCTACTTGTGATCTCTGTCTGTCAAATAAATAAATAAATAAATAAATCTTTAAAAAAAAACAGCATTCCTTTTCTCTGCTGTCACAGGAGAAATAAGAGCATTGGATGAGAGGTAATAGTGATCTCTGAGGGACTAATCTTTGCGTGTATCATGTTAAGACCTTGTCGGTTACTCTACGCATGTCCATTGCCCAGCAGGGGAAACTGAAGAGAAGTTAAGTTTCCATATTATAGCATTTAGAGTGCTAACAACTGATTTTAAAATAATAAAGCTGAAATGCGTACAAGAACATATAAAACAATTTAAATTGGTTAGGGGGAAAGAAATGATTCTTTTGAAACTCGATGCATTCGGAACACTTGCTTCTTTTTCTTCAAGCCATCTGGGAGCACAGAGTGGTGTGGGTTAATCTTAAGTTCCGATGCCTTGCTAGAACGCAAGCCACCTCTCTCCTCCCCATTACGAAGGCCCTCTCTTGGAGGCTCTGTCACTTCTGCATACACCCATACTGAGAAAATGACTTCTGTGGCCTACCCAATACAGATGGAGTAAAGAAATGCAGCCATACTGTGTGCCTAGGAGGATGGGCGATGTTGGTATGCAACTAGTGTTTACCCCCCTCTCTGCTTCAAGAATCGCCACAGATTATTTATTTTTTCCAGATTCATGTGATTGTCAGTACCCTTGTCTTATACACATGGCTGCATTTGCATGCCATGGAAGAATTCTCTCCCCATGAGTATCAAACTCGGCCCCTAGCAAGGGCTTTCCATAAAACCCCTTGGGTAAAAACCCTCTTATTTGTCTGTGCTCTCTGCTTTTTATACCATTAGCCTCTGCCAAAAAACATTTCTTTTTTTTGCCAAAAATATTTACAAGTTCCTTAAGCATAGTTCATAGGATAGATTTAGGAAAAGAATTATGTCCCATCCCAAACTGCCTCTCTCTGAAGTTGGTGATAACGTCTCTCTCATTTTCTTTTAAAGTTAATTTTACATAAGTAAATTTTAAATCAATCCCTGCCCGTCTGGGAAACTTCCCAAGAAGTTAAAGGGCAGCTGCTCTCCCTGTCTTCATGTGGGAGACCCAGTCCTGGACCTACAGCTCTCCTTTTGTGTGCAATCAACATTCCTCCAATGTGGCCTGTTGAGTCGTCATTGAAATGGAAGTGTTGGCAGCTGTGCCAGGGCTCCCCAGGGGGAGTGGGGCTTCCTTGTAGCACTTGTACTCTTTGAAATGATTTCATCATCCACTTAGGTACTGGTTTTCTCTTCCACTGGTGTGTAAGTACCATGAGAATAGGGACTTTGCGAGTCTTATTTACTTCTGTATTTCCAGTGCCTATAACCAACTCAGCATGATGTAGGCATTCAGTGATGTTTGTTGAATCCATTGATAATAAATAAAATTAGAAGCAGTAGGAAAAAAGCAAACTGGATTAGAACTCATTCACGCTCAAAGACTGTGGTAGGTCCAAGTTACCACAGGGCAGAGGCTAAGGGGCAGATGAAGACATTCAGGATAATGTTGGCTGAGCATGTCCTCACAGGCAAGAAAGGAAGAATGACAATTTCAGTAGGCATCCTCATCCGTTCCATTTTTATTTTTAGGAACATTCTCCCCTGAGCACTCCAGTGATGCAGGGGTGCCCGCCGCATCTGTCCTGCTGTCCATTGCTGCCCTCCATTTTGGCATGGGATAAGATGATGCAAGCCCGAGGCACCTGGGTGGCTCAGTGGGTTAAGCCTCTGCCTTCAGCTCAGGTCATGATCTCAGGGTCCTGGGATCAAGGACCTTGAGGCTTGACACTTCAGGCTCTCTGCTCAGCAGGGAGCCTGCTTCCCCTTTCTCTCTGCCTGCCTCTCTGCCTACTTGTGATCTCTCTCTCTGTCAAATAAATAAATAAAATCTTTGAAAAAAAAAAAAAGAAAGATGATGCAAGCTCAACATTTGGATTGGTTTTGCCACCCGATAAGGTGGTCTCTTGGTGTCAGCCAAGGTGACTATTTTCTTATCAATTACTAAGGTCACTTCTTGGCCTCAGGTTGAACTGGTTTTGAATTTCAAATATTGGTCTTTCCCCACTTGTCATAGACACCAGTGAAATAACAGATACGTTTTCTCATTACGAAATGTTTAATCCTGTTAAGTACAGAGCTAGCACAGTTTACGGAGGATTTTCAAATACAGTATCTCCTGGCTTCGTATAACTTTACTGTGTAGGTAAGACAAGAGAGCACAATGCCTTTTTCTTTAGGGTTTAACTTCTAAACTAAATGAATGAGGTCAAAATTGTATAGAGTTAAAATGACCCTGAAGCCTCCAAACTGGGTATGTTCCAGTTATCCTCCCTGCCTAGCAAACCTTCACAAATCTTAGAGGCAGAGAACAGCTTTTCCTTTTTGTTCACAGATTCTATGGCTACAAAGACTCAGGCAGGCCACACCGGAGATGGCTTATCTGTGCTCTGGTGTCTCAGCTGAGAAGCTCTGGCATCTAACCGTGTCTCCACGTGTGGGAGGCGGCTTCCGAGACGCGCCTGTTAGTTGATGCTGACCGCTCACCGGGGCTGTTGAGCTGAACACGGACCTGAGCTTCTTGCTGGACTGGGCTTCCTCACGGAATGGCAGTCTCGGAGCTACCAGACTTACTACAGGTGGCCCGAAAGCTAGGGCTACAGAAAGCCAAGTGGAAGATGTGTGGCCTCTTATTTCCTAGCCTCGGAAGCTCCATTAAGTCCTTTTTGTCAAATTCTATTAATTAAAAAAAAAAAAAGGTTTTATTTATTTGTCAGAGAGAGAGACAAGCAGGGGGAGCAGCAGGCAGAGGGAGAAGCAGGCTCCCTGCCGAGCAAGGATCCTGACGCGGGACTTGATGATCTGATGAAATGAGCAGAAGGCAGACGCTTGAAGACTGAGCCACCCAGGCATCCCATCAAATTCTATTGATTAAAGTGGTCACAGACCCATTTTAATGGGTCACTTTAGAAGAGCTGCTGGGAAGGGAGATGTCCCTGTGGCCACCTTTGGTTTTTCTTTGAACCACAGACTCTTTCGTTAGATGCCAGATGGCGTGAGTGAATTGCTCTTAGGACCCTGTTGTGGAGAAAACGTGCATCTTTGTAGACTACCAAGGCTCATGGCTCACCTTGAAAAACAGGTGGCAACCAAGAGAGACCAGGGGAACAGTGGATTCCTACCACCAATCTTGCATTTGAGGACGTTAGTCATTGAGTTACGTGGCAGGTCACCTTTAAGCTGCTGTGAGTGGCTTCTTCCTTCCCAAGTAACGAGGAAAAATGAAATACACTTAGGGTGTAGTAATGTCTATGACAACAGAGAGGGAAGGAATTTACCAGAAGGCCCAAGTGCAACCCCAGCTCCAACAGCCATCTCGAAACAGATGGCCAGCTCGTCTCCCAGGGAATGGCCTCCAGTTCTGGCCCCCTGGCCTCCCCTGGCTTGTGTCTGGTCGTATACTGATTATCGATTCTAGGCCACCGAATGAATTTTTATTTTTTAACTAAATGTGGGTTCTCTTGTTTGATGCTCTCATCCTTGTGCTTCTCCATGCTCCTTGCCAGGATAGTTATTTATTCCTTTTTGGGTGAGCTATTCTTGTGCCTGGTCAGGGTGCTGAACTCCCACTGACTTCTTCTGCAGTTCTCTTTGGCCTTAGTTTAGAAGTTGTCTGTGGGCTTTTAATTACACCCTCTGGCAAAGGAGAACGAGTGAGAGCTTGAAACATGCATAAATTCTGTACATATTTCCAAGGCTGGCCTGTTTAAAAAACTTTTTCCTCTTTGAACTGCGACATGGATTTTTTTGTAAAGTACAGTATGTCAAGGGAAGGGCAGTGAGAAAATATGCATGGGTATTTACTTAAAAATTACTTACTGAATCCATCACCGTGTGCTCATTAGTTTTAGTATGAATACCATGTTCTGAAATGAGAGGTGTTTTATTATTATTTATAATGCATATACTGTATGTTTACATGCCTTGCTGTACATAGTGTTAGGCAGTCCGTGCCCCTCTCTGGCTGTTTTATTTTCCTTTTTTACAAATTAGATTAACCCCCCTCAAACTTTATTAATTTGTTCCCCTTTAAAATTTAAACACAACCTTGTGAGCTGTGCTGCCGAATTTCGTTCAGGTCCGCATAAATAAACACAATGCAATGACTTTTTTAAGTAGTAAATTTCATGGATTTTGAGGAGATCTGTAGAACGGTGGAAGGGTTTTTCATGCCTGGCTTGTTGGGCAGAGTTGTGAGATCTTGGAAGTCTTCAAATTTCTTTCTTAGCCAAAACATGTCCTCGGGTTATCACCTGCCACGCCTCTGCTATCTATTGTGAGAAAGGCTGGATTATCACCCATCACCGAATCCCCAGGTCCTCTTAAACCCTGTCTGTTTCAACCCTCCCCCCCCCCAGCCCCGGGTGTTCTGAATAAAAGCAACATGGAAGTGAAGTAGGCTGATGGAGCTTCTTCCCCTCTCCGCACCATGCCTTACCAGCAGTGCAGTGACCAGGAAGCTAGAAAAGAACTTGAATGATCCACAAGCTGGCCGTTATCCCTGAAGAATGAAAGGCTGGTGGTATTCCCCTGGCAAAGAGAACTGCGTGTCCTTCACCTGGGGCTCAGTCTTGGTGAGATGGATTTTGCAGTGGTTGCTGCTGTGGTCGCTGCTGTTCCTGTGGATGGTTTGCAGCCCCTCTGCCTGAGCTGTGATTTCCGTCTGGCTGGGACTCAGGTGGCATGGGTTCATGTATCCTCGCCACCCCTCACTGAAACCTAGTTTCAACTTCTGTAGAAGGAGGATAATACCATCAGAGTGCTAGAATTATTTTGAGGGATCAACACTGCGCTGAATATACCCAATGTTTCTTTAGTGAGAAAAGCACTTGTCTAGCGCTTCCTATGTGCTGGCTGGACATATATAACGTTCGCAACAGCTCTATGAAGAAGACACTGTCGCTTCTCACATTTTCCAGGCGAGGCAGAGCTCCTGGGCCAGGTCAGTGGGCCCCAGCTTCTTTCCCTTTCTCTTTCCTTTTATAGGAAAGGAATCCCCCACCTGCATTGTGAGCCACGTTAGATTCAAATGATAATTGAGGCTCCTAATGTTCATCTTTGAAATTCTTTGATTCTTTACTTCCTGCACGTATGGCAGGGCTGCATTTTGGTCCTGTTCCATGTAATTCTAAACATAAAAGTTCCTATTCCAGTCCGTTTAAGGTTAGGATAAAATGATGCCAGATCGTTTTCTACGAAAAGTAGCCTCATTAAGATGTTGTATTCACTTTTTCTCACTGGAGTTAGTTTTACAGTTGGAGTTGAGAATTCAGGTGCCTTATCAGGAGGGCCAGGCAGGGAAGTGAATGATGCAGGCTCATTTGGGATAATAGAGAGGGGTTGGGGGTATGACCAAATTAACCGGTCTTCTCATTGATTGCTGCCCTGGGTGAGTGGAGTTTAAGCTTTTGCATGGATCAGACTCCCCAGGATGGCCTATTAAACCATAGATTGCTGGGGCCCACCCCCAGAGTCTCAGGTTCAGGAGGTCTGGTATGGAGCCCGAGAATCTGCATGTGTAACCAGCTCTCAGGGGATGCTCCCAGGTAGTGGTCCAAGGCTGTACTCCCAGGCTGCCACATTTTGAGAGTTCCTGCCTGGTGAGAATGTGGGACTAGCTTTACCAGGATTTCCAGTATTTCAAGTGGATCTCTCTCTTACTGGGGGACTTTTCAAGGTCTTTTCTGGCCCTCCAGACATTTCCCTACTGAAAAACACTCAGACCATACAACAATTGGTCAAGAAAAACACTAGGGAGAAATGTTAAGTCAATCTCTTCTGTAATTGAAATCTACTTTTTAAATGTTGGCAACGCACTTAAAAATTTTTTTAAGTCTGTGCTGGCCACCCCTGTCTCAGCCAAAAATAAACATGTCTTTTGGCTCAACTCAGCTTACAGATTAGAAGTATGCAACTTCTGCTTTAGATGCTAAGGAGACACAGTGGATGAGAGTAAAAGAATAAAATTTTTAAAAAATTTCTGTGCATAAAACTATTATGGAAAGTTTTCACAGAATAAAAGAAAAGCTAGTCCCAAAACCTGCAGCATGTACTTGGCTTTTATAACCTGAGATGGAAATCCATAACTATTAAAACGAACAACACATCATTCTCTCACTTAGGCAGGTGCATCCTGTGAGTTGTGGTTGCTAAGTAAGCCTGTGAGCTAGCGACAGGCATGGCTCACGGGAGTGATCCTAGCAGGACAGCGTCCTTTTCCTCCTCACCTTGCTGTACCTGTGTACCTCCCAGACTCTTCTCCAAGCTCCACCTACAGCCAGCATTCTGGCTTTCTTGAGCTCACTTATTTTTGGTTTCAGCTTCCCCTGCACATTTTGCCACTTCCATTTGCACTGTGAAAGCTTCTGTCTACCTTTCCAGTTATGACTAATAAAAGTCAAAATGACAACAGTTCACACCTGTGAACATTGATACTGTTTGAGGCTCCCCACTTGTGTCCGCTATTTAATCTTCATAACAACTCCATGCAATAGAAAACATTACTATCCCCATTTTAAAGGTAAGGAAACAATGCACAGAGAGGTTATGTGACTTGTCTAAGGTCGCTTAATTAAGAGCAGGAAGAGGCCTTTAAACCAGACGAATGGGCAGGATGCAAGGCTGCAACCACTAGACTATCTCCACGGTGAGGCTTTGAGCCCTCATTTTTCCTGTAGGACCTGAACCAATGAGGAGGCTGAGCCCACTGCAGCCCGCAGCGTCATCCCCACTTTCCCTCTCTCTCCAAGCAAACGTCTGGCTAGTCAAACCTGTATCTCAGTAAAAATATGGTGAGGCACCACGTGAGGCCAGGCTTACCGCTCTTTGAAATGTCTAGAGTTGCCGGATGGGACTCATGCAAGGTTTATTTGATCAAAAGCTTTACTTGGTTTGGCCTTTTAATAATAATCATTTTGGTCAGCAGCAGAGCTAGTACTCAACAAAAAATTTCAGGCATCATTGCATTTGGGACCCACTAGACCAGCCCTCCCCAGTAAAAAATAGAATACAAGCCACAAATACCAGTTAGATATGTAACTTAAATTTTCTAGTAGCCACATTTTTAAGAAAGTGGGAAGAAACAAGTGAAGTTAATTTCAATAATATGTTAGTAACTCGCTCTCCAAAATATTATCAATTTCAACAATTAATATAAAACCATACAGAGATTTTACATTATGTTTCACACCCAGTCTTCAAAATTTGCAGTTACTTTTACACTTAGAACACTTCGCAGTGTGGACGAAACACATTTCGGTTCTCAGTAGCCACATGTGGCTAGTGGCTATGGTATTAGCCAGTACAGCACTGTACCAAAGAGATGTGGACATCACACATGTGAGAAAACCCTGAAATGCCAAATGCAAACGGGAGAGGAGCCACAGAAGAGAAGAGAATCAAGAAAGCATCTGGATAGAGTTATAAAGAAGCCATTTTGGGGGTGCCTGGTTGGCTCCATCTGTTAAACGTCAGACTCTTGATTCGGTTCAGATCATAATCTTGGGGTCATTTGAGATCGAGCCCTGTATCATCCTCCACGATCAGTGGGGCATCTGTTTGAGATTCTCCTTCTCCCTCTGCCCTTCCCCCTGCTCATGCTCTCTCTCTCATTCTCTCTAGAATAAATAAACTTTTTTTTAGTTTTTTATAAAAAGGAAGTGATTTTGGAAGAAGATAATGAGAAACTTTGGGGAAATTTTGCTAATTGGTAGAAAGCCTAGTTGGTAAAAAATACATCTGTTTGCTCCTCACTGATTTATTTAGGGAAGTTGATTTTTATTTGAAGCTGGGGGTGGTGGGAAACTACACATACCACAATCGAGGACGTCAGATCATCATGAGAGAGAAGTTCAGAAAGAATTATTTGAGGACCAGAGTTATTCCATTTGAGTGACTTAAGCTTCTTGACCTCTAGGCAGACCCTTCTAGTTTTCTAGATCAGATGAGCATAATGAGTGTTTAAATCACATTTCTCCTTTTTCTTGCTGGTGAGAACACACACCTTCAGCTCTCGTGGTGCTTCGGGTTCGGATGGTACAAAAAAAGCACTGGCTTTCTAGGCCTTGTTTAGGTAGTGTGGGGGGAAAAAAAATCAGAGAGATAAGAGCCAGAGAGACTGGAGGATGTGATTATGAGTAAAACTTCGTTGGATATGTAATGCCAGCAGCACAAACTGTTTTCATTCCCCATGTTAGTTAATGGCTAATCTAGAGATTGTACTGCCGTTTGCTGATAGAGCACAGTTTAAAATATTTTATCATTAATGTGACAGGGAGTTGGATAAAGAAAATGAAGCGTGATTATAAAATGCTAATTATCGTCCTCAAGTGCATATTGGGCACTCTCGAATATTTGCAGTGTAATTTGCTTTATTTATTATTTCGGTTTGGTTATAAATGTTAATTCAATTGCAGATGGTATGTTGGCAATTTACAGAGCTATAAAGTTATTTGGAAATCCTAATATTTTCTACCAAAATGTTCTGTTGGTGATGGATGAGCTAAATTAAAAAGCCCCTGCTCTTTAGAGTTAAATACATTAATTGGCAAGTAGGCTGCAGGGATTTGCAGACCCGTGCCGGCTATGTTAACTCCTTAAAGGAGTCGAGGACATGAGGTGTAATTTAGGGTGGGAATTTTCTCCACGAGAAAGGGTGGGAAGAGAGGTCTTTTTTTTTCCTACCACCCTGCTAATGTTTCTTCAGGGCTGAGATTTTCTTCACGTTCTGGTTCACAGGTCTAGACACATGCTTGAAGCCACATTTTTGCTATACTACATTAGTGGTTTCAGAGACCGTGATGTGGACAGCTGAGGTGTATCTGTGTGTGACAGTATATACATGTGTGTCCGTGAGTGAGAGCGAGAAATGGAGATGGTGTTTTTCTCCAGCCTTCCGGATCCCTTAGAGATACACACATGTGTGAGGCCAGTGGTTGCCAAACTGACTGCCCACAGGCTAAATCTGGTTTGCCACCTATTTTTGTAGGCCGAAAGCGAAGAATAATTTTTACATTTTAAAGCTTGGGGAAAAAAAATTTTTTAAATAGGATATTTTATGATGCATGAAAATTCTATGACCTTCGAATTCAGTGTTTATGAATAAAGTTTTCTCAGAACACAGGCGGGCCCATCATTTATGACTTGTCTATGGCCACTTCCACTCTGACGTGGCAGAAACCATATTTAAGCACATAGCCTAGAAAGTTTGCATCTGGCCCTTTGCGGAAGGAGTCTGCCAGCCTCTGGATCGGACTACCGAAGGTGTAGTTCATAAAATGTTTCTGTAACCTGTGTGTGTGTGTGTGGGGGGGGTTGTTGTTATTTTTTAACTCCCTACAAAATTTATGGGAACATAAGCGATTTGGGGAACAAGTAGGTTCAAATCCCAACTATTCGCTTTTGAAAGGTGAGAATGAGATTATAAACACCAGCGCTGCCTTCCTTCTTTCGTGGGGACGTTGATCATCCGAAGAAGCGATCCTGTATTACTAACGTAAAGAATTTTGTGCTTCGCATATGTGCAATATGCTCAAAACATTCTCCTTGCCCCCAAAATAAGGATAAAAGTAAAGATTGCTTTCTTTTATTGTCAAATTAAAAACATAAACTAAGCCGTGTTGCTGGATTGTTCTATTTGTGTTAACAATTAAGGATTGTACATGGAAGCCCCGTACTATCAGAAAATATGGCTACCTTATAGAACTCGCTTGGAAAAATGTCATTCTTTACTAAGAAATACTGTGCTTAATTAATTCTTGCTCCTAGGAAGTCAACTTGGGGCACTCATTATGGCCTTAATTGGTGGCATAAATTCCGAGACCCCAGAGGAAAACACATCGCATGGTTAGTGGTCTCTGGCCCTTTGGGTGAGTGTGCTCCCGTGCCAGCCCCATCTCGGAGTGTGACAGCCTCTGGTTTTGATGGCTTCAGGTCTGGCCACACTGATATTAGGTTTAAAGGCTAGTGTGCGGTAAGAAAAGAAATGCAATGACTTGTCCCGGTGTTTTGCATTAAACAGTGTGAGACAACCTTCTGACTTGGAAAAATGTGTTTCTTTGAACTCCAGGTTTTCATATTAAATTATATTCATTATACGGCCCATCTGGAATCTCCTGCTAGGCCAAAAATCATCTTACAGACATTAGCAAAAGGAAGTTAAATGTAATTTTTTTTAATTGTATACTTTTCATTTCCATTTATTTTTTCCCTTTTATTGGAAAAACCAGATGGAAAGGAAGGCAGGAACCTCTCCCTCACTCCGGTTCCCTTCGGGAACAGAGGCAGAACATTCCTGGCTCTGCTCCTCTCGTCCACTGACTTGAGGTGATGACGGGGCTGTCTAGATTCCGGGGATAATTGCTGGAAAGGTCAGGAGTTCAACTTCAAGTGCACACCTGATCGGGGTGGTGGGGTTTGGAGGGTAAGTGCGGCGTGGTGGCCAACTTTGGGCTCGCACTGGCGTGGGTTGTCACCGATTATATTCGGTGGTGTGGAAGTGTCACTCACAAGTATCACATGTGATGCGGTCTGTGTTTGTGGACTGGTATTGACTGTGGTTTTGCTGGGAGTAGTTTGCTGGATTTTGACTCCGTGGGAAAAGGGCCCATATCTGGGAGACTTCGGCTCTCCTCATCTCTTTGCTTCTTACCAAACCAGACACATCCCACAAAACATACAGACCCGAGGCTCATAGTAGGGACAGAGGAATGTGTGTTTCCTCGTTCAGACACCTGGAAATCGCAAATGTCAGTGCTAGAAGGTAGAGAGATAACTTCACATGTATGAAATGGAACTGCAGGACAGTTCCGCAGTTTGCTCCGACGGCCCAAAGCCAGATAAAGGCAGAGCGTCAACTAGCTTACCACCCTTTGGACTTGCACTTGGGTGTTTGTCTCTTCAGCCATCTGCCATTCTGGCAGAGGATATCTGGCAAACTGAGTCATTGCCCCATCAACCCTCCAGCCATCTATAGGAGCAGGTATTTACTGAGAGCTGGGTAAGGTACTGGATTTGGTGTGGAGGATGCAAGAGCTAAAGCGTGATGAGTCTCCAGCATAGTAAGTGACATCAGAACAATGCTAGTCATTGTCCAGATATACCCGCTCACCTGGAGGTTCACCCATATGAACTCCAAGTTGCTGTCTTTTGAAGGAATATTTTAAATTCAGATGAGGGTAAGATACTTTTTGGTAGCGTACTAACATATTTACTACCTGTGATCATTTCTTTTTTTTTTTTTTAAATGATTGATTGATTGGTTTGAGAGCAAGTGAGAGAGAGAGAGAGAGAGAGAGAAGCAGACTCCCCGCTGAGTGTGGAGCCCAATGCCACGCTCGATCCCACGACCCTGAGATCGTGACCTGAACTGAAACCAAAAGTCCAACACCCAACCGACTGGGCCACACAAGCACCCCTACCTGTGATCATTTCTCGATGAAGGTCTTTGGGGGTCAAAAGGGAGGAGAAGTATTAGGGCTTATTTTGAATTTCTGATAATGAATCTTTGTATCCTGTGTACGATTTCATTGCAGTCAGGTGCCAATCACAGGTTAATAATTTTATTATCTAAATGTATTTTCATTGCCCTGAGTATTTTTTTTTTTTTTTAGGACAGTGTCTTCAAGAGTACCTAGATATGATCTCATCTGACTTATGTTGCTTTTTACCACATACCTGAGAAGTAGAGGGCAGAGGGCAGAGGAATGCAGGGGTGACCTCCACCCCCCAACCCCCGGCCTGTCACTCACACACAATGGGGCTTTTGTGCCTGGATGCTGGTGTGAAGTGCGTGCTGTCATGGACTTCCTCGGCCAGGAGCTTCTCTAAGGAAGCTGGCTGTGTCCTACCCTCGCTCATATTTGACGCGGTAATAGACACACATTACAAATGTAAATAGAAACTCCAGGTTTTCTCTTCCTTAGCAGTGTGTTAAAGGCTACTTCCACTAAATGGGTTACTTTGGCTTTAAATAATAGACCCCATCACTTCTCTGTTCCTTAGCGTGTGAGGTGGTTTCACATACCACTCTCCACTTTCAACAAAGCAGATAAGGTATCAACACAATTAAAAGTGAAAAATAATCTGTCTGCTTTGCCGGTAGTGAATGCTTACAGAACACACACTGATACAATAGATTTTAAATAATTTATGTCCGGCACTTTTTTTTTTTTTCAATCTGTAAATGAAGACACCTAATGCGGAATGGCCAGCATGATACTCTATCCTTCCCCCATTAAGATAACAAGATGAGGGGGCAATGATTCAGATCGGCTTATTTTTGGAGCACAACACAGATAAAAATTAAAAATTAAAAGAGATGATGCTCTGAAAGACTTTGGGTAAGCAAGCTCATAAAAGCCATTAGGAAACCTAAAATTACAGATTAATTCAGGATCTCCTTCTGAGGGGCTCCTAAAAGCCCTTTCCATTTTCTTGGCAGGATTCAAACATCTTTGTGTCACCACGTGGTGTTTTCACAAGGTCTGTTCTGATGCCTGCTAAGGTGTCATGCCCAGTCCTAATGTGTCTCTTGCAGCTCTTTGGTCTGAACCAAGTAAACTTCAGGTGATGTTAAAAACAAAGAGGAATTAGTATGTTATACATTAGGTCTCCCCCCAGCCCACCCCATAGATACGTTAATTTTCAAATTACCAGGATCATGTGATTCATCACTGCTTTTCCAGCCCTGAAGGGGTGTTTGGTCCAATCCTGAAGGATTTATCCTGTTGGCAGTCAAGAGAATTGTCCCCACAGATCCCCGAGGTCGAGGGACTGTGCTGTCCCACAGAAACAAAACTCCTAAACTGTTGACAAAATGTCATTTAGTCCTTTGGTGGTTAAATATAGCTTGATCATGATTGATGGAGGCCCATCTCTTTTTCCAACACCTGCCTGTGGACATCTCCTAATTATTCATCTGAGGAAACTCTGGATAAAAATATCAATCCTAGAAACATGTGTGTTCCAAAGAAGAAGGCCAGCCATGTCCAAGGAAATTTTTACTCCTGTTTGATCTAAGGGAAATAATTCCCAAATTCCATGCACAAGCCAATGCTTAAGAGAGGCAAGTTCTTTCAAATGGGTTCAATACATGCACACCCTCCTAAGTTCTCTCTTCCTGTCCTTTTGAAGAAACTGAGGAGGGTAAGTGAAGTTCCAGGGGACGGTCATCTGAGGAGAGCAAAAATAGGCAGCACCCTCCCCAAGACTCTCACATGAGCCTCACTGGTCTGGGCAGCCAGATCTGACCCCCTCCCAACCATCTTCCAGAGCGGGGTACGACATTGGGGACTGCTGTCCATTAGCAAACCCATCCTGGGCAACAGAGCTTTGTGAAGCCAAATGGGAAGTAGCCACTGGGGAGAGAAATATCATTTGGATACAGGAAACAGAAGAAGAACATAGAGCTTTTCACTCAAGATATATGTTTCTTCTATCTAAAGCTAGCAATTTTGGAAAATGAAGCTAAGAGTTTAAAAATAAGGACTCTGTTAGGGAAAATAAAACCGGTCCCCCTCCATTCATTAGGCTGCCTTTAATTGAAAACCGGAGAACAATCTGACTAATTGGCAGGTACCTCTTTTATTGCTGGGCCTATTCTCCCCCTTCTCTCCGGTGGAACCAAAAGACTGATCCTCTTCTTTATCAACCAAAGTCAGGTGTGAAACGGAAGAGCAGAGAAGTAACACTTAAAAATCAATCGTGTGTGTTCTGCCAAATTTTCTCTTAGAAAATGAGCACAGAAAGTGCAGACGCTAAGGTCCTCAACACAGTGGTAGCTCCAGGAGTGGGTTTTTACATAGCACAGTGCTGAGGTGGAAGCTATAACGTGTGCTTAATTGCAGGCAAGTTCGTGTGGTTTAGAAGAACTTTACCTTTTACATTGGAGACCTGTTTAATTTCAAATCCTGGCACTGTGCTGACATTATATAGCAACTTTAATTTGAAAGATCAAGAAAGAGGAGCTATGGGTGAAGTTTGAGCCTATTTCTTGCTAATTTGGAAAAAGAAAGAAGGGAGGTGGGGATAAATCATGAAGTTAGAATTGCCGTCTGAATTATGATATTGGAGCCTCACGATTGAAAATATAACTTATGCCTTCCTTTCCCTTATACTTAAAGAGTTTTGGTGGTTAGGGTTCTCTGCTCATCTCTTTTTCCCCTTCCTTCTCCACTGAAGCTCCATATGATATTTAAAAAGCAAAATAACTTGCAACATGTTACTTTTTTACGAAGAAAATTGCAGATGCTCCATCACAAAAATGATTAAGATACTGCCCTCCAAGGATTCCTGCTTCCAGGAAGAAAGAGACACAAGGATTGATGGTTACGATGTTGTACCATAAATGTTACAGCAGAGCATGTGCTGGTATGATGGGGATTCCCAGGCACCTGAGCATAAGGCATATCTTGGAGCATAAGCGGGGGTGAACAAGGCAGGGAAAGGACTTTCGAGGCATAGGGAACAGCATGGATAAAGGCACGGAGGTGAAAGAGAACACTAGCTCTGGGGAACTGGGCTAAGTGTGAGTACACAGAGGGCCCACACTGAGGGCCAGTGGGCTCTTAACTATTTCGCTGATGATGTCATTGTTTAGATGCTGTGTATTTGGGACAATACGGTGCGTCAGATCTTTGCCCGGAGGGCAGAATACAAGGACAGAATGCATTTTGAGAGCTGAAACTTCAGCAGTATTTTCTCAATAAACTGTGAGCGAGATTTTTGCACCATGTGAGCAGTGTCTGTGGTGAGGAGAAGCAGAAGACTGCATCAGATAAATACCCATTATTCCATCATTGTCAGACTCCTGAAGACCTAAATGTAAATGCCCGACTCAGTTCCCTTCTGCTCCCACATCCTCTGTGATTTCTTCCTTTTCAATTTGGATTCAGGATGTAACCACCTATAACATAAGCAAGAGAGAGATTCCAGTGAGAAAATGCTAGAATGGGCCTGGAATTAAATTTCCTTGGAAAAAGTGCAACAAATTGTGGACAGGCATCTTTTTCTTTCTTTTCTAATTAAGATCCTTCTTAGCATTATGAAGTAATATAAGTGCATGATGATTATTGGGTTCTGTGGAAGGCTTCTGAATTATGGGATATGCAGAGTTGCCGTGGTGATGTACATTGTCATCAACCCGCGTGTTATGACAGAGCTAAGATCTGGCTTTGTTGATGGTGAAATGTTGCATACCAAACTTCTAAAAGAGATTTAGAAATTTATGCTCCTCTGCAAAGAGTTTAAGCAGATTTGAGCATGTTTTGGCTCTGTCTCTTTCTGCTTGCCCCCCCCCCCCCCACTTTCAGTCCAGACGAGGATCTTGAATTTGGGTCTAGATGAGATTTAGTAATTAATGCACAAAACACCTGGGGTTTGCTAACTCCTGGGCTGTAGCTGAGGAGCTATTCTGGTGCATTTTCTCTGTAAAATATTTGAGAATTAGAAAACTTAAAATGCATTGGCTTCTTGCCCAGTTATATTTAGAGTAATCCTGATAATAAATCGGTAACTATGGGTTTCAGCATGGAAGGGCACAAAATAACTGACCCAAGTAATCTAGAAAACAGATGTCTTGAGTTGGTTTAAAGTGAATTCTCAAGACCAGATTTAAAGAAAGCTATGTGGAGCTCAGTGAAATCATCCATTTCAGACTTTTTTCCTGTCTTAGGGTTTTTCTCCCTAACATATCTCAACTCAAATTCTTGAGAAGAGGGTCACTGGTCCCCAAGATACAGTATTGATAATATTTAACCTGCTGCACAGAAATGCTTTGAGTAACAGATGCACTGCTTGGCCTCCCATATTCTTCACTTCTTTCTAATTCACTCTTTATTTCAGTGGCTCCCAAGTGGGGGTCAGAGACATCTAAGAGGTATATGAATGAGCTTCCGGGCACCCTCCTGAACTTGCACCTAAATATATATGGTATTTGGGGGCACACTCTATCCAATTCTGAAAAAGTTCTTCATATTCTTCCTAGTCCTCCCAGCCCCCTCTAAAGTCCCTTACCCATGTGGGAAATAAAGCCCAATAGTAAAACATAAAATGCTTCCCAAATGGTGTCCCTTTCTGCCTCTTCCTAAGGTTGTGGACTTGCTCGGAATCACCCCAATGAGATCGTGGGGCAAGTGTGACTGTGGTAGACTTGCATAATTCTGTCTGATCTACAGTCTTAAAACGAGCTTGGGGGTCAACCAGGGAACCAGGAAGGGAGATTACCTGGAACTTCCACATCCTCATAAAGGCAACACGTTGGAAACCTTTAGATAGAGAAGTGATGGGATCCTAGAGCCAGGACTGGGTTCTTAATTGGCAGGACCCAATACAAAATGAAAATGCTGGCCTCTTGTTCAAAAATTATTGAGGATTTCAAGACAGTGACAGCAGGTCAGTAATCCAAGTACCTGGCTGCGTGTGTACCCAGGTCACGGGCCTACAAAGCCAGCCCTGCCCAGAGGAGATCCCTTCACTTTTTGAAAAAGCCAGTTTCAATAGCAATGTGGACCTGCCTTATTTATGGAACTCTCTCCCCCAAAATTGTGTTTAGAGATTATTGGCCCCCCAGACCTGGTTATAATAATAATCAGACCCATAGAATAGCTGATCACTTAAAAAAAATTATTTTATCCAAGATCATGTTTTTGAAATCTAAAGACATGTTTTCGCTGAAATTAAAAGACATTTTATCCAACTGATTAATCTCTCCTTTCTGTTGGTTTCCTGTTTGTATTACCTAGTAGCATTTCTTCCCCAGATCATGTTCATTCCTCTAAACAAAGAACACTGTGAACTGAATGTGTGGCTCAGTGTCCTTCTTGGGACACTGAAAACTTTGGAAGTTTAGACTGTGATTTTCCGATGTTGTGAGTTCAGGTTCTCAGTTAAGAAGTGCCTATTCATTGGTATTCCTTCCCAGGGAGTTTTAATTAACTGAGGATTAAAAGGATTGAGAGCATTGGCCTCTGGGTCTCTGGGGGTTGAGCTCTCAAGAATTCTCCTGACAAAGTCCAGGACAATGCCATCATCACCCTCTTCCAGAATGACTGGTTCCCAGAGAGGTGATGCTTTTGCTCAGTCTGTCGTCATTGCCTTTCTAGTACCATCTTCCTACACCTCTCCCAAGATAAAGGCTTGCCTCACTAATCTAGGGAAGAGTAAATCCCAAGGAAGCTTCTGGTCTAAGGGGCTTAGAAGGAGATAGGCCTAAAATCTATGGTCAGATTCTAAGCGAAGGGACAGGAGACCCTCTCCCAGTTAGCAGGCAAGAGGCACCATGGAATGATGAACCTTCTAGAAATCATGGCTAGTAAACAGCAGAGCACTCAGGCTTCACTACTGTCACTCATTCATCTTTACTAAATTCCCAACAGTGGGACCTTGTCCTGTCAGGATTTTTTTTTTTTAAACCAAAAAAAATAAACAACTCTAAGCCTCTACCTCTTGGGACAACTCAGCTTTCTTGTTTGGAATATGAATCTTGGGTTGTTTTCCTTTTCGAGGCTCCGAGTGCAGCCCCCTCCCTAAATCGCTTAGTGTCCTTTGAGTTACATTTCTGCCCACCCTCCCTGCTCAGGAGGAAACTCTGTTTGTCATCAAAATAGTAGGCTGTTTTTCTACTTTCTCCCTCCCTCTCACCCATTGTCTTTCAGTGGGGTGAAAAGGTCTTCACTTTTCTCTCTCTCCCCCACAAATCTTGCTATTAATAACTTTTCAGACGTTGTCACGCATAGACTTCCACTCACTCCGGAGGGTGTTTTTTGTTTGTTTAAGGCAACGTGTTTCCTGGTCTGAAAACCGCGTTTCCCAAAGTAGCCGTGATGGGATTATTCCGTACTCCCCTCCCACTGGCCGCATCTTCGGTGGTGGCTGGAAATGGGAATTGCAGCTCTGTGCTGGCCTGGGGGCTGCACCTCACCAGGGTCCAGACCTGCTCACCAGGGTGAGTGACTACCTGGGCCCCAGCTGGTTACTTTCTGAGCGAGAGGGAGTTGACATTTTTTCCCTTTCATGACCGAGGGAGGACAAAGTAACACTCCTCACTGTCTCTCTCTTCTTTCACTCTAGAAGGAGAAGTTACCCTTTTGAACTTTGCATGGGATAGAAATTAACTCTGCAGAAGCCCAGTGCAAACAGATGTGCTTCCCATATTACTTTTTGGGTGGATTTCTCCTAATCCTGATACTGTGCCGAGTTGCCAGGCTTTGTTTTGTTTCGTTTTGTTTATGTAAAAGAAGTAATTTTTTTTAAAGATGTTGCTTATTTGAGACAGAGCGAGAGAGAGGGCGCAGGCAGAGAGAGAAGCAGGCTCCCCCCTGAGCAGGGAGCCCGATGCGGGGTTCGATCCCAAGACTCAATCCCAGGACTCTGAGGTCATGACCTGAGCCACAGGCAGACGCCCAACCGGCTGAGCCACCGAGATGCCCCAAGAAAGAAGTTTTTACTTAGTGCCTTTCTTCAAACTATCATGACACATTTCACACATGTTAAACCTGATGTAAATGGCTCGAGGCCTACAAAGCTACTTCTCCTCAAAACACTGCACTATGAATTCTCACAGGTAACTCTATGATTAAATACAAGTGAGCAGATTGGCCGTTATTTCAGAGATCAAGAATTCTTGGGCTACGTTCCTGACCGGACCCGAGGGCAGGTTCAGGGGTATAGGTATTTGTATTCATACACGGAGGTCACTATCCACTTGAGTATGTGTTAAATTAATGCACGAGGAAACCAGAGATTGGCAGCCTCCTGAACAATCCTGGCAGATTGTAATTCTGACCCTAGCCTTCTGCCTGGAAGAGTGAGTACTTCCCCAGTAAATGACCGACATGGCCATCTAGATCCTGGCAGGTCTGATCGTCAGTCTGCTCTTCCAGCTATGTCTTGTACACACACAGTCCATCATTTACATCTCTGCCAGCCCAGACCACAGCCCCTTCCCTGTACGTCCTCACCTGGGATCTTGGCAAAGCTGAGCTGTTCCTTGAGGGAGGGCTTACCATTCAAATCCTAGCCCTTCATTAGAGCTGGAATCAAGTGCCATCTCCCTTCTAACTCCTTTGAATTCTTTATGGCCTTTACTCAGTAAATATTTTAACTGTGCCTACTCTGTGCCAGGCACTGGGCACTTTTTCACTTTCTCTTCCATCGAAAGTTCTTATCACACTGTGCAGTGGCATCTGCTACAGAGTGTTCACTTGATTTAATGTTCCTGGTAAGTTGAGAAAGAGCAGGAACCATGCTTTCTGTATCTTTGTATGCCCCAGGAGAACCCACCATCCACTCCAGTTAATTGACATTGGATGAATGAATCAGTACGGGAATGAGTATATAGAGAGAGATGGCCTTTGGAATCATGAGGTTGTTTACCCACAATAGTCTATATTGTTCAGAGAGTGAGAACGGTGTTCTTTCCTATCGGGGAGTCTTTATTTTAAATACAAAATGTGTATTGGAAGTTTTCCAGAAGAAAGCTTTGAAAAGAGGAGGTTTCATCAGTAACAAAAGCTATCATTCACTAGGCACTTGCTATGTGCTGGGCATTGGCTTCACACTTTATGTGTCCTTTAACTGGGTACACTAGGTAATCCCATGAAATGTAGGCACTTTCCTTATCCCAAATGAGGAAATGGGCCTTTGTGTAACTCACTTAATGTCCCACAGATAGTAAGCCACAGAGTCAGAGTTCAAGTCCACAGGACTCGAGCTAGCCTAAGTTTTTAATCGCCAGGCTGCATCTAAACCAACAAAAAGCACTCTGTTGGGGAGGTGGTAGGGGATACGATGTGTGGTGACATCTGAAAACCAGAAGTTGAAAGAAGTTGAAACATGGTCCACAGAAGAAAAAAATGAAAAAATGACCAGAATTAGAGCAATGATTTGAGAGTACTGGAGGAGATAAGGAGGCTGAAGTTATCCTCGGATCAAAACACGAAGGAGGGAAGGCAATGAGCCACTTTTCTCTATGTCCTTGATGGATTTGGAAGACATGACTAGTCTATCAAGGTAATTATGAATTTTAGATATTTAGGGAGAAGAGAATAGTTAGATTTTAAAAAGATGGTTACCTTTCCTTTTGATTTTAGGAATATGTCTGCACTGCAAGTAGGAGACGATTAGGTGGGACAATGGTACCTCATAACCCCAAGGGGAGACAGAAGTAATCTGGATAGGCAATGGGCATTCCAGGATTATTGCTAAGGCACGAAGCAAATGACTCCAATGCATATGTGACCTTCACCACCATAGGTGTATTTTTTTTTCTTTTCTTTTGCCTGGATCTCAGTTTCCCTGATAACAAGAATAGGAGCATGAGGTAAGAGAGGTTGGAAAAACTGTAGTCAGAAAAACTGGACTCAGTTTGTGGTGCAGATCTATCTTCTCGATTCAAGTAGCTAGAGTGTTAATTGTGTTTCTCCCAAACCACAGGAGTCCTGATTTACCACCAAAAGTCACAGAGAAATAAAAATTAACCAACAGAAGTTATGATCAACAACAGAAATCATAGCTAACCAACACGGATCCATGTTAATGATGGTTGATATGGTTAACCCAGAAGTCTTGATTGTCTAAGCTGATTACATCTCAGCCCAGTGGGTCTTCTACTAAATTCTGAGAAGTCTGGCAATTCGCTTTCTTAAGTACGGACAATATCCTCCTCAGGGAATGCATTACTGTGGATGAATATCTTTTGGAATTAAGGCATAGTACATCCAGGAGTCTCACTCTGTCTCTGATTAGAGCTGAGGGCATCATCATTCATTTGTTCATTTAACAACTATTTATTATCTCCCATGCTAATCCCCTGTCCCAGTACTGGGGATATTCAGCTAATATGCACTCATACAGTTTTACTAGGTGTTGAAATATTAAAATACTTTCCTACCATCTGTTGAGGAACCATTGCCACCAAATTGTCTTTCTCTCCCCCACCCAAGTCCACTGTCTTGGTTCCGGGGAAGACACATTAAACACTGCTTTGAGGCCATGTGGGAGCCCAGCAACCCGCTCACTTTAGTTCTGGGAAAGCTGGCCTCCATGTCCCTGCTTCTCTGTCAGGGGGTCAGCAAGGAAGATGTCACACTTGCTGGAGATACGGTGACACCCCATTGTAGAAATTTATGATACCCATTTGGCTCCCCAAGACTGTGACTCCTGGCCACAGGCTAACACTCTTCCGTATTGCCCAGGCAGCCTCTGAAGTAAACAGTGCTGTTGCTTAATATTTTAAATATTATACTTGATTTGGAATAATATAGAACGATAAGCAAAATACCAAGGTTACCTAGAAGAGGAGGCGTTTATGTGTGCTTGGATCAGTCAGAGAAGGCTGGATGAGGTGACATACATCCTGAAGACAGAATTCTTCTGGGTTTTCTGGGCAAAGGATGTTTCAGGAAAGCGAGAATAAAATTGGGGAGGCAGGGCACCTGGGTGGCTCAGTTGGTTAAGCGTCCAACTCTAGATTTCTTCTCAGGTCATAATCTCAGGGTTGTGAGATGCAGCCCTGTGTCCTGCTTAAGATTTTCTCTTTCCCTCCCCCTCTGCCCCCTCACCAAAGAATATGGTTGTAGTGTCAGCAGCTCTAGGCTGGTCCCCCACAAGTTGTAGTTTTTGCCTGTACAGGTAGAGGACCTGTTCTTCCTTAGTTTTCAAACACCACCTCTTCCTTGGCCATTTTCTTTGCTCACAGAAACTCTTTTCATCCTTGCTTTCAAGGCATCCCACCTTGTCACTCTCTGGTGTGAAGATGCACTTGGAATTCCAGAAATGTACAGCTGGAAAGGATCTTGGAAGTCAGCCATCCAGCCCCTCACTGAGTAGAGGAGAGAGCTTCGCCTCTTTGGGCTGAGGTGCCCAAGGCCACACAGTGGTCGTGAGGAGGCTGCGATCCAGCCCTTGGACTTCCTCTCCATGGCTCTTCTCTCTCCTGCCTCCCCCCAACTCCCCAGATTTCTCCTCTGAATGGGGCCCAGTCCTTGCTTTTACACACTTTATACCTCAACTTTTTAGTGTTTTCTCCTCTAGGTATGTCTCTGCCCATCCACTTGCTTCAAGGACTATCACACTTTGGACTCCGCACTTTTAAAGCCCATTTTTATATATGACAAGACTTGGGTTGCAGTTTTGTTTCTCAAAGTATGAGGGTTCCAGTTTTAGGTGGCACAGATTCGTGGCTTTATATCTCACTGAACCACATAATAAGAAACATTTTCTTCTGAATTCCTCAAAGAGGAAGTCTCAAGTCAGTGCTGATCCATCTCTAACACTTGCTTAGCTCCCTTTTCAGCAAGAAGTGACAGTTTTAAGGGGTTTTGAGCCCTTAGCAGATTTAGTATCCAGTGAGCGAAATAATATCTGATTATTATTTTGCTTGACTTTCATTTTACTTGTGTTATATTTGCCTTTTAATATTGACAGTTAATACTGGGTGTCCTTTTTTTTGAAGTTGGGTTTTTTGTTGTTGTTGTTGTTGTTTTTGGCTTTTTGTTTGTTTGCTTGTTTGTTTTTGACAGAGACATAGAGAGGGAACACAAGCAGGGGGAGTGGGAGAGGGAGAAGCAGGCTTCCCTCCGAGCAGGGAACCCAATACGAGGCTTGAACCCAGGACCCTGGGATCGTGACCCGAGCCGAAGGCAGAGGCCCAATGACTGAGCCACCCAAGGTCCCTCAGTGCTGGTTTTCAAATGAAGCCAGGGATTAAAGGTCTTTCTCCATTTTAAGTAATGTTAAAAATAAAAAGAAGAATCAACCTCAGTAAAAATATTAACTAGATAAAATTGAGGTGGCTTGGGGCTACCATGTCACACACAGGCACACACTAGTTCCTCAGATCAGTGGTCTATGAGGAAATAAGGTTCAAATAATAATATCTCACATCTGCTGGGAGGAGGACTTGTAGAATGCAAACCCCTCTTTGGCCTCAGAAGGCTCTTCTGTTTACCCAATCCATGTATAAAAAATGTCTCCCAGCATATATGTTAGTCAGCAAGTATCCTACCATGGTGGAAATGATTTACTGAAACTTAGACCTTCTCCTGATATCTAGCCAAAAACCTGATTTGGAAAACCAAGAAGACCTATTTAGTTTCTGCCGACATTGTTACTGAACCTGAGTGGTTAACTAATGACACAGAAAGTTCTTTTCTTCTTTCTTCTTTGAGTATCATGAAATTGTTTTCTCTCCCCTTCTTGGTCACTTACTAAAAATTTGCTGAACTGAATATTGGCTTTTTAATAAATGGAGGGGGTCACCTTTGTCCATACCTCACTTGCTTCGAACATGCAGAAAAGACCGGATCTTCCATTGGGTCAGTGTTTCTTGGCAGGAGAGCCATGCAGTTTCTGTAAATTGAGTTTGTTCATCTGACAGCCAGAAGTGTCCTGTAGGTATATTTTTTGCATTGAAAAGATATGTTTGAGGTGACCACCCTGCACAGGTTCTCTTAGAGGTTCGGAGTATTGGTAACCTGTTATTTTGGATTTGGGGCATATTTGTAGCTCCAGAGGTACCAAAATAAACTGTGTTTTCTTGGAAAATGTGTGTGTCTGGGATGTGACAGGACTTGCAACCTTAAACAAGATTTCCAGGCGTTTACAGTTGAACCATGCCAGTAAAAATGTTTATTTAGACATTAAAATCCTAGGGTGCCCACGTAAATATCCTAAACAATGGGTGTTACATGAGCTTTCTTTGTCAGTGTGCTTTAGCTTTAAATGATTTTAGTTCTGGTTCCTGGAGTGTTAATGCACGACAAGGAAAGCTGAACTCAGATGGTGAGCCTTGTGTGCTGTTTAGCACATTCCGTGGTGTGTTTC